>OOFE01007333.1:7960-19333 GCA_900323365.1 Monocentris japonica | reverse complement strand
TTTCCTGGTAAATCCTTGTTCGTATGCCACTGCAGGCGTGTGCACACTATTGCAGACAGCTGCAGTTCCAAAATGTCTTTGTTTGAATACTTATTATGAGGACAAATTCCCAACATTGATCCTATGATCATTTGTTTATCGGGAACTAAGATGACTGAATCATGGGGTTTTGTACTTTCCTGGCATTGGGGGCATCTCCAGCAGTGGAGGGCAACTGTTGCTGACTGAATGTAGGACAAACCCTGCAATAAAGACACTAACAACAATTAGACCCAGCCAAGCTCAACATGGCTTATGGCAACAAGGGTCAGAGTCAGTTTACAGTTGCTGTCGATGGAGCATCCATCCTCAATTATTTCATGCTAGGTTTAGAATCAAAGGTTTTTGAGCATGGGCTGTTTTCAGAACTATAACTGTCCCAATTCAAGTCTATAAACAAAGGGATACAGTTCATAATGTGTGCCACAAAGGAGACCGTCCCCCTTCATCCCCCAACAAACCCTAAACAACACTTCCTGAAATGAAGTGACAAATGGATGTACCCCAACCCCCACCGAGTGGGGAGAGTGCAGGGCACAGCTCTTGCCAAGGGCTATTCAGCCGACATTAGTGTGTCCAGGCATCGCGTGCCCTCATGCCCATGTGGTAAGGCCAGTGCAAAGGCATGCTTCTACGGGGTGTTCTTCCCAAACCTTCCTCTGGCTCTGGGACTTGCGTCAATGTGAGTGCCGACACCGCAGGGGGTCCCTGTTCTCTGGCACAACAGAATGAGGAGAGATTTAACAAGGTAGGATGGGCCCTTCTGCCTGAGGAAAGACCAGATTTGTGTCCAAGTTGGCAGTTGTGTGTTTGGATGTGTGTGTGTGTGTGTGTGTGTGTGTGTACAGACAGGGAGAAGATTTGTGAATGCATGTGTGACAAATAAATGTGTGTGTGTATGTGAGTGTTTTGTGCATGTGTTTGGATGCAATTGTGTGACAGTGACTGGGTGTGTGCGCGTCTGTGTGTGTGTGTGTGTGTGTGTGAGTGTGTTACACAGACACCTGGTGTCAGAGGAAGTCCATGCTGAGCAGGATTGTGACACTAATGAGGAAATAGGCCAGTGGGGCGACAGGGACTTCCTCACACACACACACACACACACACACACACACACACACACACACACACACAGATTATCCCCCAGGTGTTTTGACACCCCCCTGCAGGCTCTTTTGCTACAAGAGTTCATCCATCTTTCTGCGGGGACAAATGATTTCCTTTGGAGTGACAGGGAGACAAAGAGCAGAAAGGGTGCGACCTGTGTCACAAACCCCAGCATGACAACGCTGTCATTGCTCCATTCACAGCTAATCCATGACCTTGTCGGCTGGTTTCACAGATACGTCTTACGCCTGGTCCTAGACTAACTAATATTCACAATAGTGTGTGTGTGTCATGTACTGTATGTAAGCACTGAAGGTTAAAGCATTGTGTGTTGCAGTAAAGCAAACTTTTTGGTCTAACTTTACACTCCAAACTCGTCATTCAGCCCAACTTAAAATCTTGTTTGACTTAAACCAAGTGAAAAAAGCTGCTATTGTGGTGAAGTAATTTCACTCGTTTCCAGTGCACTTAGAAACCTGTTTTTAGACTTTAGACTTTTCACACAGTTTTTTGTTCTTCTTCTTGTTTCAGCAAAAATGATACTTTAACACTCAGTGCTAGAATTCAGTGCTGTACTATTTAGGTTTTACTTCCTCATTGTGATAAAATGGTTGTGTTTGTGTGGTAAGATTCTGGCTAACACGGATTACGTCCACCAACTCAGCTCCAAAATATTGTTTAAAAATGAAATGTTCTTTTAGTGACTTTAGTTTCTCATTTTCTCAGTCCGCTAAACTCACCGATGACTGTAACCTGATTTTGTCAGTTGAAAGTTGAGTTGATTGTTGAGATGAGATGTATGTCATCATAACGGACAAGGAAATATGGAAAGTGTAGTTTGGACAATGTGTATGTATTGACATATCAAAAAGAGTCCCGGGTTTCAGTGTAGGTCAGGTGCAGAGTGCAAAACAACACATACAGTAAAGAGTATGTACGTACATGGCATTGACTTAGCACGCGCACTCAGTGACTTTTGCAGACACAACAAAGCCACGGTGCAAACAGCTGAAGTACTAGGTGGTGTCTATTGTGTTGGGTTGTACAAGGTGTTCTGTTTGTCGCACAGAAACTGCCTTCCTATATCTAGTGAGAAATCACTGGGGAGAGAGAAGAGTCTGTTCTTCACAATCACAGATAAGACTGTTTACCTTCACTCTCTGTCTGAGACAAGGACAGGCCGCAAGTGTTTGCCCTGTACAGGAATGTGTATATTGAGCTCATGTACCAGGGGTGTGTGTGTGTGTCTAGTTCTTCATTGGTAGCACTCTGTCTCTTCTAAACAGGCAGATCTCAACAAAGCTGCTGGCTGTTGTTTATCTCTTCTCAAGCACCCTATTTAGTGTGTGTGTTTGTGTGTGAAATAGCATAATGGGACTCTCTCTCTATTCTCTCGCTCTCATATGTACGGTCTAGTTTTGACCCGGGGTCCTGTATTCAGTGTTTCCACTCAATGCTCCATTAACACGCTCACACAGGCTCATCCCTCGCTCTCACACCCTTGATGCGATGTGTGTGTTTGTACTCTGATCAAACAGTGCTAGTATTTGGGCAGAAACACTTGTTGTGGTTACATTTGTCTTTTCAATGCAACGTTTATCATCCGACCACTCCAGGATGCATGAACTGGGCAGGTTAGAACATTTTGGTCACGTTGTGATCCGATGAGCCTGGCCACATCCATTCGTTGGATGATTAAAGTCACATTGAAAAGACAACCGTAACCACAACATATTTTCCATTTTAATTTAGCATGATACTCTTATTCTGGGTATGTGATGACACAATGACTCTGAGGTTAAAGGCTATTTTTTTTTAATTTGTCTTTACTTTAAACTCAGATGGTGTTATTTCACATGCACAGCTGTGTGAAGTGTGGCAGCAAAACAAAAAAGAGCATAGTCAAAATGTCAAAATACTTCAGAAGCGCACTTTATTTATCCATTTTCAGTTATGCATTATGTTCTTCAGTTTTCCATAGAGTGCTCATTTCTCATTCTCACACCCTCGCTATAATGTGTGTGTGTGTGTGTGTGAGAGAGAGTGTGTGTGTGTTTACACGTTGTACTATGTGTTTTCCCCTCACTGATCAGAGAATTGATCCAGGACAATGATCCACCCATAGCACTGTCCTCTCTAAGCATTGAAGCACAGAGCTACAAATGGGGCTGCAACAGATGGGGCTTTACTTTGTTTCGGTACAGTGTACAGTGATCTGGTGCAGTGTGAGGTACATGATTATCGAAATGCCTGTATTGGCCTCTTTCCACTATTTACCAGTTAGATATAGAATTGCTTTCAAAATGTTACTGACCCTGTTTAAAGCAAGACTAGATGTGGCCCCTAGGTACATTGCCGACCTCTCTTCCTTGTGACATCCTTGGGTTCCTCTCACTGTCCCTCAGTCTGAACTCAAGACCAAAGGTGATTGTGCTCCTGGTCTGTGGAACGTCCTGTTTGAGGAACTCAATGTAGCTTATTCATATTTTGCCTTTTTAATCTTGTGTTGCCTGAGTTTTAATCCTGTTGTTTTTATTTTTAACTACTTTTTCTCTTGAATCTGTTTCCTAATTTTTATTACCTGTTTGACATATTTTACTATTCCTTGTTTTGGGGCATTTTTGTAAAGCACTGTAAACTCTGCTTTTAGGGAAGCTCGTTATTGATCATGATTATTATTGTTATTTTTATTATGATTATTAGTAGTAGTATGAGTAGTAGTATTAATATGAGGACAGTAAAGATTTTCTCTATATGAAGGGTTTCATTTCAAATACTTCACCACTGATGATTGCATCCTAAAAGAATGTCTCATTTCATACGCTACGGTCTTAACACAGTTAATAACTTCAATATTCCACAGTGAATACTTTTCTCCTGGCAGAATGTTTATAAAAGAAGGTGTCCTATTTTCCAGATGGTGGTATCTCATGTTGAATGAAAGTCTTCAAGTATCTGCCAGTTTCTGAAACTGTTTTACGACTGACTTTATGAAGTGTTTCTCCTTCCTCCCTTGTTCTCACCACTCGGACCTCGAGACGAAGGCACATCACCAGTGGGCAATGCCCACTGACACATCGTTTAAGGGCCTCAGTCTTACTTGAAATGTAAAGAATGAAATCTCCCATAAATCTAACCTGATCCTGGAAAACGACTGGATGGCGGTTGATCTGTAAATGACCCAGTATCTGTGATGCAAACTTGTTTGTCTGGATAGTCCGCCCACTTTCAGCTATCCCTAAACCATCTCCTTCTCATTATCTGCATTTCGGGAAGGCCGCAGCGTGGTAGAATAACTCTTGATTTCCATTGTTCAGCTGTCATGGTGAAAGTTTATTTATTTATGGAGGAGCAGACACCCCTTTGCTCCAAAAGGAGCCAAGCACCAAGCACAGGTACCACAGCTACCAAACTTGTACATCTTGTACTACCAAACTTGTACATCGTTATGGGGGAAAGTGTTCTATCGCTCTGTCAAAATGTATAGATTTTGGGCTGTGGCACATGCCTGACTGGTGCTGAGAGAGAGAGATAGCTGCTGTCTTTCCATTCATCGTAATCCTCCCGGGCAGCCACCCTGCCTGTCTAAACATTACCGTCCCACTGTGCGTCACACAGAAAGAAATACCCTGGAAACATGAACAGTGGTGAGAAGAAGAGGGAGTTCCATGGTCCAGCAGTAAGCCACAATACTGATGAAACTCTCCTCCCTCCCTCTCTCTCTCCTTTGACTATCCTCTGCCAGTAACACGGACTTGCTAGTTGGGAACGTTCTGTGTATGCAGCCCTGGCTACTCTCTCAAATGCACGTCTCGCTGTGTGTCCATGTTTCTGTGTGTGTGTGTAACTGTGCGCTTGTTTGCACATATGACAGCTTGCATCATCAAGTGAACTTGCGAGTGTACCTGTGTACGTGTGTGAGAGAGCGACTGGGAGAGGCTACCATCAGTCTGTGTGTGTGTGTGTGTGTGTGTGTGTACACTGTGACAGATGTGGGTAGCTGTATGTTTACTCTCGGAGAGGAGGTGAGGAATACCACGGCCCTGCTCTAAACCCTCCGCTCCCCTGCCCCGCTCCCCCTGCCCCGTCCGACTCATGTCATCAGCTCAGATCTTACCGCTGTTTATATGATCTGACTCTTGGAGACAGGGTGACATCACCAATAATATTTTTCTAGCAGAGGCTCCGTATCATAGAGACTACAGTAGCTCAGTGTCTAGCATCTGTCTAGCATGTGTTAGCATCTGTGTACGAGCACAAGCATCTACATGTAGGCCCTATCGCCAGTCTGCCGCTGGGATGACGAGGCGTTTGCTCTCATTTGTAGTGGAGACCAGGCTGCAGTGAAAATGTCCAATGGGGTGAAGGGTTCTCTAGGCTCTCAGCGGGTTCAGGAGCATATTGTGTCGTCTTTTCCCAGTATTACAAAAATGTTGTTTTAGGGGAAATTGAGTGACTTAAATAAAGATGAAGCCATGGCTTGTCCCGTCTGGCCCCCGCGTCGGAGACCAGGCTGTTGATGTAAAGGCACACCCAAGCTTCCATGGACACCTATTAGTCAGCCTACATAATACTGACAACACTTGATTTTTTTTTCCCCCCGTGGACTTTTGTGATTAGAATATGAATTGCAAAACATGTGGGCACATCTGTTTCCACATACTTTGTTTTTCAGAACTTGATTAAGTTTGGGGGGGAAATGAATCAGATGCCAGTGCCAAGAAATGTCTCTGGTTGAAGATGATGAAAGATGTTCTTGATTTGTAGGCCGGGGATTCTGCGCTGTACCTGAATACCTCGCCTGGTCTGGAACACCTTATCCTCTATTTCCATTATTATTATATGTATGTGGTTGACGTGGTGTTTGTGCTAGGCAGTTTCCTGGTGTCGGACTGTGAGAGTATGTGGAATGGCATTACTGCAATGAACCAAAGGAACTTTGGTAGAAAACCTACCCAGGGTAAATAAATCAAATTAATGTCACAGATACACAAACTAGATACACTTTATTTTATCACACATATCTGCTTGATTATGACATGAACATGACTTCCTCCCTTAGTATAACATCAGATATTGGTTCAGAGGGCGAGGGAATACCCTCTTAAACCTCCTTTACATCAGCACTGGAGGCAGAGAGGGGAGCGATGGGGAGGGAGGCGGGAGACCCATCCAAAGACTATGGTGCCCAGCATCTCAATGGAGGTTCATCTGTTTGGTGTAAGGCAAGCCACGGTAAACAGGGAGAAATGGCATCTGAAATGGTATTTTCTTTGTGGTCATTTCAGGCTAATTCATTTGGGTTAACTCATTCTAGACTAACTCATTACGTTCTGACATGGAGCCTTGGCCCAGCTCAGCCCTCATTCCCACCTGAGAGGGTTACGCAACTTTCTTTAAACTCATGCATCTCTCCTCTGCTTTGCTCCTTTTCCTGGAATTTGGTTCTTTGTCTTTGTAGTTTTTGATGGATGGATTGGCTGCTGTGGGAGTTGCTTTCCTCAGATGCTTTGCCAAGGAGTTCCATCATTACAAAATAAAAGACGCCCTGCCTCTGTCTCCGTTTTACCAGAATGAGTGTCGGAGAGAGACGAACAGAGGGAGAGAGACAGGGAGGGAGAGGGAGAAAGAGAGAGAGAGGGAGGGAGGGAGGCTTGTCTGTTTGTATATTGGAAATCTGTTGCATGAGGTTAGCCCATTAGCACATTATGATGAAAGTGTCCTTTGCTTTGTGGTCTCTCTTGTATAACTGGCTTTCTCTTTGTTTTTTGTTATTATTTCTGTTGTTTTTGTGTTTGTGAATAAGACTGTTGCTTTGCTACTAAGCGAAGAGTACTTTGTGTGCATGCCCATAATTTGAGCGTGGTAACAGTCAGTTGTTAGTGAGTGAGCTAGTTTTCTTCAGAGGAACCTGGTTAGCAAAGAGCATCCTTTATTTGTTGTTTCAGAGATGAGCTGGTAAAGAAACAACAAATTTAAACCATACACATTTGAGTCCTCTCTCTCTTTGAGCATTTATTATGTGGTGTCCTTTGGCTGATGGTTATAATAGAAGCTTATGACTCAAATGTTGCTAGTTAAAATCACACACTTCTTTTGATAACTACTCTTGATGTGCTGTGGAGCAAGGGCACCCTGAGCCTCAGCTGCTGCAGTGGTCAACAGTACATGGTTGTTGTTGTTCTGGGCTCCCAGGTAAAATGTCTGTGTTTGCGTAACCCTCCCTTCTTCTGCCATTTCTCCCCCAGGCCTTTACTGTAAATAATTTGTGGAATTTGTTCTTGGTCAACTTTCCAGGTTAAATAAGGGTTCTCTCTTCTGTAAAGTAGTTTTGATTGGTATCGTGTGTGTGTGTGTGTGTGTGTGTGTGTAGCTTCAAAAATGATTGTGTCTGTATGGATCTATGTCTGTCTACTCAGATATAGAAAGATGGCAGTTCAATGCTTGCCTTATCCAGCATTAGGTCACATGTCACCCTCTCCCTGCCCTCACAGTCTCAGGTGTCGGCCAGGTGCCTTGGAGGGTCGCAGAGGGTTGGAGGTTTCCATAAGGAATGACGTCTGGAGGGTTGTAGAATAACTGGCGCAGCCAAAACAAGTGCCTCTGCATCACACTGCCAGACTCGGTCAAATAGGACTTACATTTAGGGGCAGATTACAAGTACTGAGAGATAAATCAGGTGCACCTAAGAAATACTTTTGGAAGTACCGGTTGGGCTCGATTGGGTTCTCCCTGAATGCCACTGAGCAAACTGATATACTTTCCAAAACTTATAATCACAATTAGTCTGTTTGTGTGTCTGATTATCACCAAAGCATGTTTAGGGTCAGGCATAGGTTTCCCGTGTGAGGCGGCGGGCAAGGTGAGGGTTATGGTTTTAATCAACCGTTTTAATTGAAGACATTCCCAGTGTTGAGGCGGAGCCACAAAGTGACAGGTCTGGCCCTTTCCCTACATGTCTCCAGTGTCATAAACAAGCCCCAGTGCCAGCCATTTACCCTCCCCAAAGGCTATCTATACACACCCTGGCACATAGTAGACTCCCTTGGCTCCAAGCCCAGGAGAGGTCCAGGGCTGAGTTTGGAGAATAGACTGACTTGTGGCTGTGTGTCTGCATACACTTGCATACATTCAGGCCTGATGCTAGGATTGATCGGATTGTCTGCTTATTGATTTGATTCCTTATCAGTTTGCTAATTATTCTTTTGATAATAATACAGTCATATAATGTCACATGAGTGAAATTTAATATTTTGGAATTTGCTAAAATGAGATCTAGCTACAGACGTTTGCTGTCAGCCACCTCCACCCCGGACCCCTCTCACTCATGAACGCGTTGAAATTTTGAATGAAAAAAAAATATTAGGCTCACATCATCAATTTTGTGTGATTCCTTAATGGCTCATAGAAATGTCATGTCACAAAAATGTTCACATACAATGGGGGCTTGTAAGCCAGCCAATCTGAGAAATGGGTCAACCTCTACTTTTTACAGATTCAGCTATTGGCCAAATACAGAGAATAATGATGATGACAATTACTTGTGTTTTGTATTCAGATAAAGGTTATTAATCACACCATCTTCTCCTTCTAACTAAAGTGAACTGAGTTTGTGCTTCCTGGGGGCAACGTGGAGGGGAGGAGGGAAGTGCAAACGAAAGAGGGAGGCTGGGAAGATAGACGCTCGGTTACCTAAGAGGAAACGTGCTGGTAGAATATATTGAATTTTCAGAGCCCTGGGATTTATCACTGTTACTTAAATGCCAAGGCTGTTCGGTCTAACTTGTGATGAGCTACATTCAGGTTATAGTGTTGGGCACATTACGCCAAACACATTCCATGATGAAGCAAATGGCTCATCATGTTTCATGATGCCACTCAAGCTCAGCAAAACAATCCTTCCACATCTGGTGACGAAGACCACACAGATTCAGTCCTCAAGTGGCTAATCGTGCACAGGTGTACAGTTTAAGACTGGGCCCTAAAGAGCCACATACGCCCCAGAGCAGCCAGAACACACACACAAATTTTGTGTGTGTGTGTGTGTGTGTCTACATGTTCACGTGCATGCCACTGAAGAGCCTTCATGATTTCATCAATCATACAGATCAGTTCACAAATTACAATTCTTTGTAAAGTAAAAGAAGTGATAGAAATGTTCCAGAAAGCGGAGGGGGTGATGACTTCACATTACTCTAGTTGGAATATGACTTCACTTTGGATATCCTCTTCCTACTTTACTCACACAAGTATGAAGACACATATACTTCTTGTTTATTGGACCGCTTTTCCTTTGAGTCAAGTTTACTTTGAGGAGTAACATAAACCTAAAATGTGTTGCGCTGTCCTCACGCAAGGCTTTCCAGAGAAGTGACAATCTGTCACTTGCCTGTCTATGATAACTGAAGGGTTAGCAAATGACTACCATATGCTTTGGTGCTGCTTCAGCTTGCCATGACTCCACTCCAGTTTTTTTTTTTTTTTTTTTTGTGGGGACAGATTCCATGTCGGGTTTTAGCTGTGGCCTGCCACAGAGAGAGAGCAGGTTCAGAAAGCTGGAAGCGTGCACTCTGCAACTATTTGAATTATGCCATTGACGTCAGCACGGTCATAAAGTAGACGGCTGCCCTTCCCCTGAAGTATTCCCCTGCCAGCAGGCCTGTTCAGCCCAGCGCAGATGGATTCAAACGCTCTGCTTCACAGACAGGCCCTTTTGTTTGGGTATTTGGGAAGCATTTGGGCCCCCCCCGCCGTCACCACCACCACCACCACACCCTCTTTGTGGAGCAGGACAGAATAGCTGCCTTTTCAAAATGTTTCTACAATAAACAACCCCACTTCAACCCAATTCTCCTGATTATTCTCAACAAAAAATGGCCAAATCATGGCTTGCTTGTAGTGCCTGAGGTTGATTTTTCTTTTTCTTTTGTTTTTTTTGGTTGTGGTACGTCCAGATATCATCCCTTTTCTGCGACCGCTGTTGCTCCCATTGCACCATGCACACAGCGTGCCTATTTGTTTGTTTCTTGGGGGTTCTCTTATTTAATTTGGATTAAATCAGGAAGTTTCACTGAGCCAATATTGACAAACACAGTCAATCTTTTTTAGAATGTTCACCAGTGTCAGTTGTCTTTATTGGCTCAATTTGATTTTGTAGTGCCCTTATGTAGTTTGGGACACACACACCATGCTGACCCCCACCATAAGGAGGCATGCTGTTTGAGGTCATTTGAGGTTTGTCTCAGCTGGTCTTCATATGTTGCTGGAGACATTGATCCTTTGCTGCAGGCAAACCCCTTCATCATAGCAACCCTGGTGCCTCTCCCCACCCCACTCATCAACTCTGGCCTGGCTCCGTTTCAGGGTCTATATATTTTACATGGTCAAGGCAATGATAAGAAAACAGTCTAGTTTTCGTGACATGTGGACCAGAACTCTTTTTGCTTGGGACCAGACAAAATATCATTCCAACATCAAAGCTGTGTAGCAGAAATAGATTGTAGCATATGAACTGCGTTAAGGTTGTAGATCACTGGTCACACTGAGTTGTTTACTTCCTCAATATTTGAAACAAAACCTCTAAAAGTTATCCAAGCACTGTGGTGCAGTGTTGTAATGGGAGTGACCACACCGTCCATATATTCTTTGTGTGTGGTGTACTGAAATAGGTGGCTAGCCTAAATACCTGCATTTATCTCCGACTACGCCATTTCTACCGACTTGTCCACTTTTCAATCTTGAGTGACACAGTCTGCTTACATTTCTCCCACATTGACACTGGAGAGAATATTGTGCTAAGTAGGGGTGGCAGGGTGGCCAGATGGTTTCGAGAGAGCCCGTCCCATATCCAGAGGGTTTGATCGCAGCATGTCCCTCCTTCTTGAAGTCTCCTTGCGCAAGACACTGAATCCTTTCCTGTATCGGGGGCGACACTCCTGGAGTCCCTTGCACTCAGTATGTCCGTGTCCCATGGGGAAATATTAGATTTATATGAATTCCATCTGGCAATTGGGCCCTCAAAATTCCTAAAAATATATCACAAGTATATCACAAGTACTTACTCTAATTCCTCTCTCCTTATTTCTTATTTTATTTCCTTTTCTCTCTTTCATTCTATGGTCACAGCACTATGGATCCTCAGGTGTGCCTTGAGATTCTGATCCGATTAACCGTGAAACCATTGTCAGACAGAATTATATTCTGTTTCATCAGGTTGCAGTCAAGCCT
>OOFE01007311.1:1494-25069 GCA_900323365.1 Monocentris japonica | reverse complement strand
CCCAAATTACTATCCCTGTGTTATTATCATTCATTGTTATCTCCGCCGCACCTCACTGTAAACTCGCCTCTCATTGGCTGTTGGCCTCTCCATTCTTAGTTTGAATCTTCGATCCCCATTCAGGACCCGTCCAGATGCCGGGTCGTAAATATCAAGCATGTCTGGCATGATCGAATCTCACACCCAATCACGCGATCAGATAATCTGTTCAGACCAGATCAGTCCCAACCAAGCCTCAGGTAAGGGATTCCCCTCCCAATTGTCCCGATCCTTTAGTGTGGCCCCAGCCTTAGGAGGAGTAGCTGAGCGCACACTGTGAAGATCTTGGTTGATGGGTCACTCTACACTCTTCTCAACTATCACCTTTGTAAGTCGCTTTGGATAAAAGCGTCTGCTAAATGAATGTAACGTAATGTACTCTTACCCATTGTGGGCGGTGTGAAAGGCTCCGATTGCATCTGTTTAGTGACCTTGTGCAGCCACTGACCGGTCAAATCATGTATTTCCCACTGCTTTGGTATTGATGGTTTTGATGAGTTAACATAGCTAGCTAGCAAGCACTAAGTAGATGGCTTTAACCCAAAATAACCAGAAATAAACTGAGTAACATTACTTCAGAGCTAAACATTGACCCCAACAATGGATGCAACCGTTCACCAAGCATTGTTTTTGAGACGTTTATTCCTGTAGACTTTCATTGAAAGGGTTGAATGGACATCTGGTGACTTGTTGATCGTTTTGCTCACAGTGTGAATGCAATGGTTAGTATCTGCTTCATAAGGTACACTGACCTAGCACCAGGTACCCCCTTTTGCATCCAGCACAGCCTAAATTCTTCAAGACCTGGAACCAACAAGGTGATAGAAACCTACCACGTGGACGTAGCTCCACGCTGGCTTGATAGCGTCTCTCAGAGTGGAGACAGTGCAGAGTTTTTGGCAGCGCACATGCTGCAAACATTGCGTTCTGTCTCTATTGGGTTCAGGTGATGCTCTATTAGTAGTAGTACTACTGAAATGTGCCAAGAAAACATTCACCACACCATTACACTGGCATCACCACTGACACCAGGCACGATGGATTCATGCTGTTTACGTCAAATGCTGACCCTTCTATCAGCATGTTGCTACAGAAACATGGCTTTGTCAGACCAGGTGATGTTTGTCCACTCTCCAATTGTCCAGTTTTGGTCATCACACGTCCACTGCAGAACCTTCTTTTTGCTCTGTGCTGACAGGAGTGGAACCCGGCAAGGTCTTCTGCTGCTGCCCATCCACTTCACAGTTTGATGAGTTGTGACTTCTGAGATGCCCTTCTGCAAATCACTGTTGCACTGAGCTGTTATGTGTATACTTGCCTGCTAGCTTGAACAAGTCTCGTCATTCTCCTCTGACCTCTCCAATCAACCAGGCATTTTCTCCCTCAGGACCGCCGCTGACTGGATGTTTTGTGTTTATCACACCAGTCAGCCATCAACTCTAGACAACCATCATACCACTTTCTTTAAAAAGATATTCAACATTAAATCAGGTTTTTGAGCGGTAAACATATTTGTATGACTTCTATATGGTGAAACTGATCAATACTGGACATGAATTCAACATTGCAGATATAATTGCAGCAGGCTGCTTTCAGGGCCAAAAAAATGTATTTGTCTCGTCTTCCGTCAGTTGAAAATTTCAGCTCTGCTCTCTTCATCGGTTATGAAATACCGAAGATTTAGGAGTCGTATGAGCTGAGTCGGCAGAAATGTAAAAAAAAAAAAAAACGTTGATGCCCTCGACCGGAGACAAAAGACCCTTCGTCACCAAAGTGCCCACTCTCCATTGTGTAACGTTAGCTAGCTAGTAGGCTAATCTACAATATATTGCCAAGTGAATGTCAGAGGTGCACACCGCCCAACCTCCCAGTTTGACAGACACACCCCCTTTCTTCCCTCGCTCTCCACCACTCAAATTGACATTTTTCAATATTATCTGCTGAGTGGAGACAGGCTGAAACCATGCTCTCTGTAAATCAGCACACATTCTAACATTTAGTCGTAACTGAATTTTCAACCCTGACTGCATGCTTCATACTCGTGCTATATTCATACTATATCTAGAGGAGCAAGCTATTTGCAGAAATGGAGAGGCGTACCTAATAAAGTGGATACTGAGTGTAAAGGCCCACACACCCGAAATCTGACAAGATGAAGTGTTGTTTCTGCATTCTGTGGCCAAAATCAGACGAGGTGTTTTTGGATTTCTTGTGATGAAATTCACAGGGTAAAGTGTTTGTAACCCAAATCCTTGGCTGACAAAATGATAACGCTTACAGATTGAATTCTCTTTCATAAAGAGACACTGAAACTGCAGTTAGTGTTATTGGTACAATTATGATTGCTTTCAAATCCCATTAATCTCTCTGATTTCCCAATTATTTAGATCAAATCTTGTTTGTCAGGGCTCAATATCATAAATAGGGTTTCAACAAAACAAAGCCCAGACACTCTTTTATGTTCCCCCAAGTTAAAAGCCTTTATTGCTAGGTCTACCCCACTGTACATGTTTTGGCAAGGTTGTCATTCACATGTCTTTTTAGATCAACATGATGGACATGTTATGCTGGGAAAAGCTGTATTTCAAGCTACTGACTTTTTTGCAGTCATCACTTTGATTTTGATAAGTTATGCTTTTGTCCTGAAGGTTGGGAAATTGGATTGAGTGAAAATAATCCAATAATTCCCAGTACAGAGTCGGAGATTATCCGATTACAGAGAAAAACAGATGAAGTGATTTGGACAGAAGAGCACGAGGTACTGTGAAGTAGTTGGGTCAACACACTGAGAGCTTGGGATTTTCTCTTTTGGGGAGATTTTAGAGCATTCAATCGCCATATTACACACTGTGTAATTGGGAATTTGTTTCTTCACATACAGTATTAGCAGAGGGGTAAGTACACAGGGGCAGCAGGGGGCAGCGTCTTGCTCAAGGACACTCTGTCAAGGATGGACACAGTGGATGTTGTAGAGATCAAACCTTTAACCTTCCAGTTGTGATACAGCATATACAGAGTGCTCTCTTTGGCTCTGATTGGCTGAGACTGAATACGTACCATAGTCAAAGGCACTCAGTTATTTATGAGGACCTATTGGCAGCAAAGACATCATGTGCAGCACATATTTGAGTCTCTGAAGACTCGTGTAAGGAGCTCTGTGGTGAGGAGTGTGCTCTTAGTACACCACTGAGTTTAACCAACGGGACAGTAGATTGCTGTCACAGACATATATGTTTCCAGCTGTTCAAGTCCTGAGACATGTAAGACAGCTGCTGGGTTATTCATAGAGGATGTAACTGGCGTGCTTATTTCATAACATAAACTTCAACACTTTAGTGTGTGGTCAATACGATTACTGCGTTTATTATTGCATTTACAGGTCGGTAGGTTCAGTGTCGGTTCGGGACACATTGGCTGTTGATGGGCAGATTGGAGTTTTAGTTTCTCGGAGGCAGAGATAATCTCATTGGTTGAGTTAAACCTCAGTGGGCGGAGCCAAAGAACCAGGATTCAGCCATACTTGGAATAAAAGTCATGCAAAAAGGAAGACATTTTAATTCCAGGAAAAGCTTTGGTTGCTATTTGTTCTCCATCTGTGGTGGAGGCGTGGCTGTTTTGACCCTAGAACTCCTCACTATTGGCTGCTTGTAATGTTGGTGATCCAGGAAGTTTCATTTCTTCTACTGTTGTGTTCATTGTAAGTGAGATAGTCTGGATAGTTTGGATCTGGGTATTTTATATATCCAAATAATAATAATAAAAACTAGAACACAAATGGATATTTTTCATGTATGCATTATTTAATATGGCCACAGAAGCATGGCTGCTCTAAGATGGAGGGTCTTGCTTTTTGAGGCTTTTGATCAGTGGACTTTGTAAAAGGAGCTTTGTTAGAGGGGTTTAATCCAAAAAGATCAACAGAGATCTATAAACAGCTCCGCCTGTAGCAGCTTTCAAGTCCCCCTCTATTCTCTGTACAGCACTATTCAGTCTTGAGTATTTGAGGATGCTAGACTTTTCATCCTTGATTGAACACTTGAATTATCCTGATGCCACAAACCCCACCAATATTTGCAACTACTACTTGATCCAGGTCTGTTGTGGTGATCTTGACTGATTCATCTTCCACAGAATGGTCTAGTACCTAGAGTGCGATGTCAGGGTTAGGGGTTTGATTCCCACTGGGATTACCCATGCTAGAAATGTCTGCTTTCATGGCGCTGCGAGACCCTTTGGATGAAAGTGTCCACAAACGACATATGTTATGTTGACAGTCTACAAGAGAGACACACTGAAAATGCAAACTGAAGCCGGTCTGCTCAACCAAACTGCTTATTTAGATGCCAAAGCATGATTGGTTCTCATTTGTACTCTGAACAAGATGACAGACCAGACTGAAATTGGATAAGAAATTATTTTGAAATTGGACAGAGACCACTTACTGCGGCGGACGTGAGCGGTTCACATTTTACACACACTGTGACCGAGAGACTGGCGAGCTGCTGGCAAGGCGACCGATGCAGGTGCCCGGCGGGGGGTTCGTCCATATAGACGTGTGGAAAATAGAAAGTGGGCTCAGCAGACACTGTACTCAGACACGATATTCTAAAATAGCTTCCTGGAGATATAAATAAACTAGTAAAACATTTATGTAACCTTTCTGAATCACATCAGCCTAATGTATTGTTAGTCCTAGTGTGCTGGTAAATGTTTTATGCCTAAAGGACCTGGATGAAGTGGCATGTGTCTAACCAGCTTTAATCGCTAGCTGCTCTCGGACCGGAACACAGCTGAAGTGGTAATCTGAGATCTGTTTGTTTTTATTTAGCCTCCATCTTTGTTTCTCAGCCTCACTGTGGTGTTCCTCACTGTGGTGTTCCTGCACTGCTCTTCCCAGAGATCACCTGTCAATCAAACAGTGTGTCCAGTACTGTGACGTCTTTCTCCTTGGATTTTCTGTCGATGGAGTTTGAGTTCCTGTAGGTGGCGCTCTTTTCTTTGTCTGTTCAGCCACGGTGGCTATCGCTGCTCATGCTAACTACCCAGTTCTTCTTCTGATTATTGTAAACAAACCTCTGTAGCTTCACTTCCTGTGTACAAGAGGGTTTTTCCTGACGCCGGGTGTTTCTAACAGCAAATGGAAAAGCTTTCATGAACTGGGAATAGCTTAAATCATTATTGTGTTTTACAGAGAGTTGCAAAGCTGATATTTCTTAAGATGAACATGTTGCAGGTTACTAATTTAGCACTGAAACCTGCTCATGAGCCAAAGACGAGCCGTTTTGTAGTGCTCATGCCTGTTCTGCACCAAATGATAATGCTGAGAAATATTTAAGAAATATCATTTATTGATAGCTTTATTTGAATTACTCTAATAATCTAGTGCACTAAATGTGCTGCAGTTTATCTTGATTTGGGACATATTGACGACTTATTCAGTTTGACAATACACACTGACACATGGTGAATAGACACACTGCAATGAGATATAGGCCTACTGTGGATAGTAGCCTGTCCATATAGTGTGTATCAACATTCAATATGTTGATAATGAGGTTTTACACTACCTGGTGGAGAAGCACGAACACTCACTAAATGTCCAAGTATCCAGGCGCAGTCAGCTCTCTGGAGAGCAAGGACAGTCAATAACATCTATCTGAAGCACAGCACTTCACAGAAAACAAGAGACAGGAAGTGGACCCCCACCGGGGAGACAATAATGTATTCTCCACTAGCGCTCTCCGAGGTCGTGTTTGTTCCCGTCAGTATGAAGAGTGCAGTGGGAAGAGGGTGAGGAAACTCTCTCAACTGGACCAGTAAATAAAGTATAACCATTGTGAACATGTTTGTGTTGCATTTTCCTGTTATCCCCAACGTGAGGTCGAGGCGCTCGCTCTGTTTGTCTTTCTGGATGAATTGTCTGTGCTCATTTGACATCGACTGAAAGCAGTGCCGGCGCCGCTCGCCGCTCCTCGGCAGCCATGGTCGGGGTGTGCAGAAGCATGGAACTGAATTTATTAGCCTTTTGCCCTGCCGAGATCACGTACCTGTGTACATAAATATGGATGTGTTTGTGTGGTGTATATGCCGGTCGAGATTGGCGGCATTCTGCAGCTCATTCCACAATTTTATTTTCCCGGGGTTTTGAAACTGGTTCTGAGAAAAAAGACATTTAGGTTCCTGTTCCGGTTGGACTTGATTGCGTGCCAATGTCCGGGCCTCTACTTATCCCAAGGCGTGCTCAGTTACAGCTAGATGTGATAACATTGTTCAACCAATGCAGTCATACTGAAAATACAAACAATCTTGGATAGTACCTGGGCCTCACAGATCCTGTTATTGCACATACAATAATAGTACTCATTTTAAAGAAAAGGAGGCCAAGGCAGTCTTTTATTGCAGAAGTTTAAATCTTTATCGCCATGGCTACAATACTTGCTTCAGGAAAAGGTGCCTCAGTAGAAATGAAATGATGAACAACATGTATAGTGCACAGACAGTGTTAGCACCCACTAGATATCTATAAACACATTCCCTAACAATACATCAAAGTGGTCATCTGTTATTGCTGTGGTGTTTTTGCTTTGGACCCCATCAATCCAACAGTGTGTCCAGCACTGTGACAGCTTTCTTCTTGGAGTTTCTGTTGATGGAGTTTGACTTTCTGTAGGTGGCGCTCTTTTCTTTGTCTGATTGTCCATGGTGGCTATTGCTGCTCATGCTAACTATCCAGTTCTTCTTCTACTTATTCCAAACAAACTGCTGCTGCTGTCACTTGTAACTGGGTGTTTAATCACTGTTGTGTTTTATCAATCAGCGATAAACAGCAGCAATGAAAGTGTCACAGATTGTTACTTTAAGCTGTCATCATGCGTCATGGCGCTTTGTCGGTGATGATGATGCTGCAGTGCACAGCTCACCACACCCCTCTGCTCGGTTGTCGCCGCTCATCCCTACTGGTCGACTTCGGATCTCAAATTAGATCGGAAAAAGTCAACCATCTTAATCACGCCACGTCCGTACAGCACAGCTCTAATCTACGCCGGACAAAGGAACTTGGAACCGCTTCATGGGCTGAAAGGAAAAAGAGAGTTGGTTGTTCTAATGAGAATATGCTTTGAGAACAATTAACTACTGAGCTTTTGTGCTCCAGTGGAGGCGAGCAGATAATCCCTCCTGTCCTCAGCTAATTCATTTGCACTTTGTCCAACCATATCACATGCCTGCCCTCTTTCCTCCGTCTTGTGACACAGCCCAGAAAGTGGATGACAACTTGCAAAGCACCCCACAATTTTTCCTGTCAGATCAGAAGTGGTGCTTCATGAACATCAGTTGTACAGACTTCAGATGTTTGGATGTTTGGGCAATGAGCATTAGCCTGTTAGAAGTCTGTAATGCAGTGCAATTGTGCTCTGTGTGTGTGTGTGTCTGTCTGTGTGTGTAGTGTGTGCATGCTAGCATGCATGCCTGCATGTCTCAAGGCATTCATCTGTGGACATGCTTCCAGTGGAGAAGAAATCAAACTCTGCTCTCTGGTGTCAAACTGTTAGAGCAGAGCAGCCTAGAACAACTGTACCCTGAAAAAGAGATGCTTAGATGCCGCTGATGTTACTGTTATTCAGCGTCAACTGGCTGTAGTTCTCTGCTAATCACAAACTGATTTGAGGACAAGAACATTACATTGAACTCACGCTCTAATAGTTCAATTATTTGCTCTATGTTGACTCCTAGTCTCTCTGCTGTGCAGCCACAGACTCTGTTGTTTTTTAGACTGGCTGCAGTGCTGAATGGACACAGAGAGATAAAAAAAAAGATTGTAAATAAGACAACTGAGTGAGATGGATGTACAGGGCTGGTAATGGAGTAATGGATTACATGTAACTGGTTTACACTTGTCAGATTACAAAAAAAGTGGTAATCAGAGTAATCAGATTATTTCTGAAAAAAGGTGATTACTTAGGGGGATTAAATAAGTGCACATCTGAAAGGAAAAATGGTATTTCAAAAAGGTATTTCAAAATGACAGTTGACAGTCTAACGTCATATTCTGTAGATTTTGTTTATCAAAGTAATCCAAAAGTATCTGAAAATAATCAGATTACATTGCTGAGCGTGTGTAATACAATTAGATTACATTACTGGTTACACTTAATCACAATAGTTGTACAACAAAGGTTGATGTGTCTGGCTCTGCTGGCCACTCCCCAACCGTCACCGGCCCAATATCCTACACTGGCTGTGACCAAAACGTGACAGAACTATACTGTCAATATGAAATAGAGGAGTTGAGTGTTTCATGCCAGCAGTGCTGTCAGGCGTCACATGGTACAGTGTATACTTGGTACATCTTGACAACCACGCTGAACGCTACGGGGCCTGAAAGCAGATAAAGATTGATTGCTGAATGTGTGTTTGTAGAGCGATAGGCGGATTGGTTGCTCTGTCTTCTTGTACTGTAGGATGTCCTGTTGTCCTGTTGAAACCACGGGAGCAAAAAAAGTCATTCTGATTCTTATTCTGATTTCAAGAAAGTAGCTGAAATCACACACACACACACACACACACACACACCTCCCACCCCCTTTAGTGACAGTCATATTTGTTACACTAAAGACGAGTAAGCTAGCTGCTAATTAAAGCAGAGATCTGGCAAATATCTAGTGAAGAGGTAATAAATCATGATGTAACACTCTAATAATAATGCTGCTTTGCTTTTTGGGGCTTTTTATATCAACCCCCCACAGATGTACTGTGTTATGGTTCTTTTGTGCTATGGGGAAGACAAAAACCTTGATTATTGCCCCTTTCACTCAAATCACTAAGACCCATGTCTAACACCCATTTTGCCTCTCTCTCTATTCCAACATAAGGTGTGTCTAGCGGTGGTAACCTCTCTCCTCACGGTGTGTCAGGCCTGTAATGGTACAGTTCATGCAGGGATATTAATTCGCAAACATTCAAAATCAATTTTTGTCACCGTTGGGTTTTGCAATTAAAAGATTTCAAGGGAAATGACGATGGAAGCAGGAGAAGGAGCTCTTCTCTCACACTGACTGGAGCAGGAGCTTTGATCAGATGAATATCTGGATTCACTGTCGCTGATGAAAGAGGATGTATTTCTTCCTGACTTGAAGTGTTGACCCACAGATGTGCAGGATATGGTAGAACATCACGAGACTGTGGATCTCCTGCAGACCTCAGAATAGCAAGGAGGAGACCACGGGAAGCATGATTATTTAAAACACTGTTCTCTTATTTAGAGTTTACTATCAAAGGTACATGAAATATTGAAGATGCTCCATACATCCACATTGTTGGGCAAGAGAGGATTTCTTAAAATAAAAAGTTGTGATGCCTTGATGCCTCATCTTCGGGGCAGGAGGGCTTTTTTGACAAGGAAATGGATGGTGTTTTATTCCAGTGGGCTCGAAGGTGTTTCCCCTGTATGTTGTTCTAGCTATGGTGGCGGGAGGCCCAAAGGCATATCATGTATCCCAGGAAAGAAAATATTTATCGTATATATAATCAAATAAAATTGTTATGAAGTATTAAGTTATGAAAATGACTGTTAGTAAATATGACTTGGTCTCAGAATACATTTAAAGTCGACTTTACTGCTATGTGACGCCGGCCTCTTTGTTTAAAGAGACAATTTATAGTAAAAATACAATTAATTATATATATTCTGATAATATTACAATAATATTTTAGCAGGGTGGGCCGCCACAGTAGAATACACGTAGAGGAAACGCTGCAGTGTACACTCTTAAAAAGAAAAGAATAGTCTAGTTTGGGACAACACACATTTCTGTTACTTTTTAGTGTCAATACCTTGAACACAAACACATAAACACATATTGACCTGTTAAAAGTAACACAAATGCGGGTTGTCCCAAGCTAGACCCACAGATAGGAAAACAACACATCCTTTTTTTACGAGTGTAACATGTCACGCTTGAGTAATATTACCAGAAATCTCTCTTTTTAAATACAATCACTTGGATAAAACATATCGGGGAGTCGGAGCGTGCCTGAGGAGATTGAAAGAACAAGCTTCTGAGTCACATATCACATCTAATGAGACTGGCGCGATACCATCGCCATGTTGAGATGATTTATAGAAGAAAACAGTGTCTTGCCAACATCTACGCCAGCCAATCTGTTTGATGAGAAAAAAAAAAAAAAAAAAACGCCTGACAATTTCATGTGTCGTCAGACCTTTGAAAATTGACATTTGTATTTGGTGGGCAGAGGAAGTGATTCTCCTCTTGACAGCGTTCCAAATGTCATGTCAGCACGGTTTTAAATTGCCGGTGTTAGTTGGATGTGTGATGGCGGCACGCTATCTTCCTCAATGAATGGGTTTAATGTGAGCTTTTCTGACACGAGGTGAATTTGTGGGGGACAAGCAGCACGCGCCTCCTCTGGAGCTGTGGTGCAAACGTTTCAAATGATTTCATGCCTGCATTTCATTTAAAAAAAAAAACCTTATAAAAACTGTCTTCATGAAATTGCAGTTGTCAGAGGTGGTTTTCTTCCCCTGTGAATGGATTTGTCTGTGGAAATGTATCCAAGGTGAGAGAGGATGGTCAACAGGAGAGAGATGTGAACACATTGTCTGCCTGCTGTGGAGTCCATCCTTTTGCCTGTAATGTTGGCAATCTAGGAATTAAAGCTTATTCACTGTACAAAACTGGAGGCCGACCACTAGATGACCTTGGAAGGTTAAAGCAGCTGACCTGTTGTGAATGGGCACCATAAATGTCTTTTAGGTCTTGATTGAAATCTGTGGCAGGAATAACACAAGTGCTGAAGAGGTCTAGTAAAGGATTAGTATCGTAGATAAAGCTCTTTTTGCCATTTGTTGGTTAATGATTCAGTATGTAGTAGTAGCCATTGCAGAAGTCGCCCTTCATGCAGTTATCCTGCTTCTGTCCTGTATCAGTACTGGATGTTACATAGTACAACAAAATGAGTATATTGTAAAGAGCTACAGTGGCTACATCTTCAGCTTTTATTCAATCTCAGATTGGATATGGAGGGATTCAGTGTCTTGCTTCAGCAGGGTGGACCCTTGCTGTCATGGGGCCTCATGGATGAAGGCCAGCCTCCTTAAGCACTATGCCACCCTGCCGCCCACTTCCTGAACTGGATGAAATGAAAGTGAATTGCTGCACAGTATGAGTCCCCAACCTATACAAGGTAGTGGAGATGATAAAAAAGAAAAGAAGCTTGCCCTTACCTTTGTTGCAAAACTCTGCGTTGACAATGGCAAATATTGAATCCACAAGTCTGTATCAACCTGACAATAAAGGAGCCAATAAATGTTCAGTATGATAGACTGGAATAGTTCATAACGTTACCCGCCAATCAGACAGGTCTGTTTGGCCTTATCGGTGCAGATGGAGAGAGGATGGACAGTCACAGAGCTTTACAAACCCCTGGCTTAGTTACTGTCCTCTGTGGCCTTATCTCTTCACCTGATTGGAACCGCCAAGTAGTGTTTATGAGCCGGCTCGGGTCTTATCTGCCCTCCCAGCGTTGACATACTAGATCTGAATCAATAAACTGAGACAGTGCAGAGGTGAGGGGGGCCATCAGTTCGTTGGTGGGAGAGTACACAGAGAATTGACAGGCAAAACAATTGATCCCTTTGGCTGATGGGGGTCGCGGCTGATGAGAAGAACCAGGCACCCTTGACCGTGTGATTGGAACGGCTGTTTGCATGGTGCAGCCATGTGGGAGTGAGCAGGGGGGCTTGGATTGGAAAGAGAGTCTGTGATTGCCTGTGAGGACTTCATGTGTTATACATGAATCGTAATGCAACTATTAGATTGTTGTGGGTCACATGTTTATGAGTGTATTTTTGCCTTGAGATAAGCAAGGTATTGT
The DNA here is from genome assembly GCA_900323365.1 of Monocentris japonica. Taxonomy (NCBI): domain Eukaryota; kingdom Metazoa; phylum Chordata; class Actinopteri; order Trachichthyiformes; family Monocentridae; genus Monocentris; species Monocentris japonica. Next base: position 13,138 of record OOFE01007311.1, on the reverse strand, counting down.
AACGGGGAGAAAATAGAAGTCGGTGGGCAGGCATAACATTCTCTGAACAAAAATCAGAAATGAGGAAAAAAAAATTTAGTTTCCATTTTTTTTTGTTGACAGTACTGCCAAAGTGAAAACATCTGTTTCCACTTGATGTTAGAAAAAGAGGTCCAGATACATGCAATGTAGTCTGTCTGTCTGTCTGTCTGTCTATTTTAGGCCTAGCGGTTAGAGAGACCGACCCATCACCAGAGGGTCGCTGGTTCGATCCTCGGCACCACCAGGAGGGTGTACTCCAGCTGTGAGCTGGTGATTGAAAAATGACTGGTGCCACAGCTACAGTGCCCACCAACACTGCCGAAGTGCCCTTGAGCAAGGCACCTAACCCCCAACTGCTCCAGGCACGCTGTCCGGTAGCTGATGCCTGCACTGTCCTCTGACCGGAAAAGTGCATGTGTGTGGGGTGATGTGTATATCTAGTCAGAGGGATGAGAAGAAAGAAATTGACTGCATGTGTACATGTGTTAGTGCCAGATAAAGTTGATTCATCAACCAGTTCTCCTTCTTCTTCTTCTTCTTTTAGTATATTAGCCTTACATATGATACAGTAAAGTGAGATCGTCACCAAAATGAAAGAGGCAACGTGACAGCGATCCAGGGTTTCAAAACATTAATAAATACTGTAGATGTTTCCCAAGCCCCCCCAACAACTGATACATCCCATTTTTTTTTTGGTAGGAATTGACTGCCAAATTGTGTCTGCATAAAAGCTAAAAGAGTGTGACAGCTTTTGTTATCATTGATTGAATGATCGACTGTAGCACTTTCTAAAATAAGGCTATTCAATTCTGCTTTTGTCTCTATCTCTTGTGTCTGTATGGGACGTTTTTGTCTTTCTGAACACTGTTTTGTCCTCTGCTCTCCAGTTTGGGTCGCTACACTGTTGAAAAGGATTTCATCATGTTCAACATATGGATGTGTCTGGTTTGGGACAAGCCTGCTTTGTGCAGATTGAAGTTTTAGCTCTACAAACATTTCTGGGAAGCATGCTGCTCTCTAGGCAGAAACAATCTCATTGGTTGAGTTAAGCCTCAATGGGCGGAGCCAAATAAACAATTTTTTGCAGTACAAGTTAGCGAACTGGCAAACTTGAATGGCAAAGAAGGAACTGTGGTCAAAATATAAATAAATAATACAAATGGCAGTGACTTCTTTTTTCATTCATGACCATGACATTCATGATCTTGGAAGGTCAGCAGGCTAGCTAACTAGCTTACCGAGATAGCTATTGGCTAGTACAGCTAGTTTGAACTTGGAAGGTCAGCTAGGCTAACTAGCTAACTACCTAGATTACTAGGTTAGCACTAGGCACTAGTAGGCTCTAGGCTCCGTAATATTAGCTAGCTCTTCCCTTACCTCTTGCCTTTAACGTTACTTAGCCAGTAAAACTGTGGTTCTTTGACTCCACCCACTGAGGTTTAAATCAACCAATGAGATTATTTCTGCCTCCAGTGCAGCTCTACTGCATGTGTTACTTTTCAACAGAAACAGCAAACAAGGCGTTTAAATGAATGTTGTCCCAACACAGATGTGTTGAAATTGCCACATCATTTCAAGAGTGCAGATAAGTAGCAACAATAATGACTATCCTAAACTTCCTGCCCAGTTACACCCATGATATGATCCCCTAGATCATCAGCAGTGCACATTTGCTGTTGTTGGACAAAATTGACATAGCAGCAAATTAAAAATGTTTCAGGACAGTTTTAACGACTTTCAAGGACCCAGGGGTCATAATAATAATGTAATAATTTATTGCTTCCTGTAGGGAGATTCTCTTTTCCCTTGCACCCCTGGATATGGAGGTCAGAGGTCAGGCTCAGCCACCGAACAGCCCCCCTGCAGCTGGTAGGGAAGCACGGTCTCTCTAATGACTACACGTATGGTGTTTTATGTGTTTATGTGTTTTTTTTTCCATGACTGCGACAATTTGTTGCTCTATCGCCATTATTTTACTGACAATCTACGAGCGACTGAAGCAGCCCTCTCACTGGGAGGCAGTTTGTTTTGGAATGATTCAGCAGAAAACAGCGGCGTTCCCGTCTTTTGCGGCATACGAAAGGTTACATTTAATCACCTCACATTTCTTTGGGTTTATGAAGCTTCCTCTTGTCACCCCGGCAGTGATTGCCTCTTTATCTTCACAGGTGGAGGGGTGAGAGGTTTGAGGCTGTTAAAAGTTAATTCATTTGCAAGTGAACCCAGGTGAAACAAGCTGACAGGCTGGTATAGAGAGCCCTGATAGTAAACTGCTGATCTCCAGAATAATAGAAGGAACTCAATCAGCGCTCTAAGCCTAAACAAGGACGCTGACAGTTTACAGTAACACGCCAGGCTTCAAGCTGCGAGCCCCAGCTCATCAGGAGCGCCATTTTGAGTATTTCCCAATTTACAGAACCAGGATCTGATGTGCCTACCCCTTGTTCTATTTAGGGTGAGCACATGCATAGAAACCATGCTTGCATGTTGAAGGGGTGGTTCTTCTTCTGACTGTCACACTCTCCAAGTACAAGCGAGCCATTTATTCACCATAATAGTCAAGTTGTAGTAAATGAACAAGAAGAAACACTATTTAATAAATGCTCACTAAGGTGAGCAGCTGAGAGCAAAAAGCAATCAATCCCTAGACGTGTTAAGCAGTAATTGCACAGTCATTGATGCGTTAGGTTTTGTCACTTCTATGTAATTCATCTTTGTTACTAATACTATTAATATGTCATTATTTTAGTAAGGAAATGGGTGAATTTCTACAGCAAGGCCTGGAAGTACTGAAAAACCTGGAGGTTTTCCAATATTTTCGAGTTTAGAGACACCTCCACTTTTTTTCTGATTAAAGTGCAGAACTCATCATTTTCTAGATTTAATCTTTGCTGTTTCATAAACATGCATTTTATTGGATAATTTTGTTCTGTGCTGACAACATCAGTCAAAGAGTTCATAGGATAAGGGGGTTATTGGCTTTTGCAGGTTTGCGATACCGCAAGAGCACAAAAAGCAGCTGACCTAGAGAGTTTTTATCCTGTAAAGTTATTATCGTTTTTATCCTGTAAAGTTTTGTGATGGCTTTTTAAGAGTCAACTTTCTGATTATGCATCAAATGCAGCATTCATGTTTTTTCTTGTTGTTTTTCTTTTTTTTGGTTAACTTGCCTTGCCGTTTTCCAGTGTCTTTTCCTATGGAGAGGTGCTGCTAGTATGTAATACTACTGTCTCCCTGGGGTGACAGTATTATTACTGTCAAGGGTGTAACAAGTAACAACACTTTTGTTTTGGACATGAATTGTAATACCTCTTGCATTCATACAAATGCAACCAAACTGTCTAAGTATGTATTTTCTATTAAATACGTACACAGTAAAGTAAGTACTTACACAGTAAAGTACATATAATATTCTTACTGTGTACTTACTACTTTTTCATGTGTTAATACACACTGGAATAAAGCCATTGTAAAGTTAAGTGTGACCTTTGGTTTGGCAGCAGCAGCCTGACATTACAGGATAATGGAGATGGTTTCATCTTACAAGAATGTGTCAAAGCATTGCTCTTTATCTTCATGTTTAAGTGTCATTATAACCATTATAACCATTATAACCATTAACCATAGTCCAAGTCAAACAGTGTCTTGTCCTGGATAGTGCACAGTATACTAGATCATGTAAAGCGGCCCAACTATCTTCAACTTGAATATAGAAAAGCACAACAAGTGAGTCCAAAGTATTGTTGTTGTAGGGACAGGGAATTTAAGAGTACTTCCAGTGAAATGAATGGACAGCATGACTTATATACTAGTTGTAACAAATTGCTCACCACAATTATCTCCCAATCACCCACTGAAAATCATGTATTAGCATGCAGGCTGGTTTGTTCTTCTGATTGCTGTGCAAATCAGACAAGCGGCGATGGGAGTCTGAAGGTTACAGAGGGACTGGCTTAGAAAATGAAAGTGAATGAGGACCATTCTCTCTTCCTTCAAAATCTACTGCCCAGGTGTCCTTGAGGAGGTCATTGAAGCCGCCAAGCTGTTCCAGGGGGGATTTCTTTGTGTCCAGCAGTACAGGGCTGTAGTCGTATTGGGCAGCTCCCAGGGGCCAGTGTGTGAAGCCCTCCATCCCAGGGCTGTAGAGCTTGAGTCCAGTCTCAAGACATCCTGGACTTGTCTCGGTATCGTGCCTACTTTGACTCTGACCTGTCTTGGTTTCAGCTGCTGTGACTGTGTGTTAACTGGACTACATCTTCCTCCACCTTCGGTTATTTTCTCCCCAGCACTACAACATTTTACAGAATTACACCTGTGTATAGTATGTGATGGTCTTCAAACTTCTAGGCATTAATTGGTTGGATGTTGAAGGGTATAGTTCAGAGCTCCTGCAGACAGATCTACATCTCTGTTCATTCTTTAGAAACTTGCATTATTTCTACATTTGGAAAGGCATGTACACTGTTTATTGCCTATTTTGGTCTTGAATTGGACTTGATTTGCTCTTTTCTTTGGACCTGGTGCTGACTTGAACTTGACTGGACCCGGTCTTGGAACTGACCTGGACTCCACTATGGTGGCCATGACTCCAGCATTGCTCCATCCTTCTGCAATGTGCTCTTCGTGAATTTTCCTGAGAGAGAGTTGGAGAGTTCATCTCGGTAAGAACCTGGTCCAATATCACTGACATGTGAAGAAGTGACTACACTGTAGTGCCCGACTCGATTCATTCCTTCCTAAAACCTATACTGCAGAAATGCATGAATGAGCATCGTCTATTTTCTCTATGTTTGTAACAACTAATATGGATTGTTGTAATTAATTGCATTTTCATGGAAAGAAGAAATCCTGTACCACCCAATAGGTAGAGCAAGGCACTAACATTTGATTCCCATTTGGACTTTCAATGCTAAAACAAATGCTTTGGATAAAAGGATCCATGAAATGGCAAAGTATTATTTAGTATTATTTCCCTAAAACACACACATCCTTGATGATGACACTGGCTGTGTCCTAGAGAGTAGTTCACTGGGGGCCTCAAGGAGAGCTAATACTGGTAGAGATGGCTTCTGTGTGTGTGTCTCAGCAGGAACGTTATGTGAAAAAGACACAAAAGTCTGTCTGCCACTTCTTTGAACGGCTGAGAGTGGTTGGCTTCTCATCACGCTAGCATTCAAAATCAGAAGCACTCCATTTCATTATTAATAATCCTGTCATTTTGCCATCATTTTTTTATCTAGAGAAAGGTTGCTGAGCATTCCTGCTCTTTCTTAGTCATATTCTTCTCACTCACTGATATAGTTACATACATTCACACCTGAGCACTGCCTAGTAACGTCAAAATCTACTGTAGTAACTGATGGAGGTGTGTTACTGATTCACTTTTCCCACCATTGTTATATATATTTTCTTATGAAAATAACCATCTAAACCTCTGTGCCTACTAAACAGCCCAGTTTAGTAAGCACCTAGCGTCCAATGTGATTGTGGCCTTCATGATCGCTTTTTTGAAAAGTGCCTGTGCTGTTTATTTTGGTTATTTTCATTGGTTTGGTTTCATTGGATGCGGTGTGTTTTGGGGTGCTGCCCTGGTTGAAAATGCCTCAACTTTAGCCGTGCCATGAATCACGTCAATCTCATCCTCTGGTCAACAGACCAATCAAATCATCCACGAGGAAGAACTACATCTGAGGTGGAGGAAACATAAAACAATGTTAGTCATTTCAGAACATCCTTGTTTGTACAATCAAGCAAATAAATATTGCCATGAGAGAGAAAAGATGAGCAGTGCCTGGAGGGAAGTAAGCAGCCTCTTTACAGTTTCCCAGTGAGTAACATTGACTGAACACACATCCTTATCCAAACAGAGCATTAGCTAACTTTCTCTGGTCCATTTTTATTTTCAGCAGCGTTTTCCCCGTTGTTACTTCAGGTTAGCTAATGATAACTATTAAATTGCTCACAAGTTGTCAATCTTTGTGTTGCATAGCAACCAGAATGATGTAACGCTCCCCTCAAACTCTTGCTCTCTCTGGTACTAGCGATGCTCACAGCTGCACTATTTGTTGGAGCATAAGGGGAATGTGTCCTATGTGATCGGGGCCTCGTTAACACTGTGAGCCTGCACTGTGCTGTTCCATTGCAGATTGTTGCCGGGACTCCAGATGTGAATCGATTGAAGGAGCTATAAATCAGTGTGGGCTGAGTCAGACAGACGAATGCTGCTGTTTGCTGGTTCCCAGAGACCATCGGGCCTGGCTTGTTGTCATCTGCTATTCATAGTAGAAGGCGGAGACGGCATGCAGTGCGTCAAAGAAATGTAATTTCCAGCTCCAGCAGCTCCATTCTGGCTCTAGGACTTGGGCTTGTTTGTGACTTAATAGGTATTTTGTGTTGCCATGTTTGAGGGCTGACAAACCCCCTTCTGCGTTCAAACCCTGATTTGTTCTTCAGTGCACTGCAGAGGTGTCTCGCTATCCAGGGAGATTCATGTGAAGATGAATCACGGTGTTGCTGTGTTTAGATTTAGCTTATGTTTAAGCTATAAGGGAGTGTAGCGAGGGTGAAAAGGCTATAAAAGCACTAGTAGGATATACTGTTACTGCACCAAAGGAGCCACAGGAGCAACTCTCAGTGTCTCAGCCCCACTTAACTTTCTACTTTAAACTACTTTTCTGCTATAAACCCTTCAATATCTATCAGGCGGAAACTCTGAAGTCATTTCAAATGCAACGACATTCTCAAAATGATAAGCTTGAAAGCAACGTGTCAGACTTGGCATGAGAAGTAGGAGATATAGCTGAACTGACAGTGAGTCACTAAATCCACCATGTGCATGAGTTCTAAACCTTATGATCACCTCGAGATGTGAGCTGATACTGGTGCATGCGTTCCTCCATCACATTTGAGCTGTGTCAACAGTATACAGGCTGTCTGTAATGTAAGTTGAAGAAGTAAGCTTATTCTGCCGTTCCACTCATTGTAAGTCACTCTGGATAAGAGCATCAGTTGAATATCTCAAAACTGTCTCTCTTCCTCTCTTTCTTGCTTCTTCTCACCACCTCTGCACTTTTGTCAGTTTTCTACCTGTCTGAACTCAAACTGTAGAGTTTGTGCTCTGCCTGTGGTGAAGCTCTCATCCAGCGTCAATAACACATCACTTACCTCTGCCAGTGGATCCATTGCTCACCTCAGGCCATTGAACACTACCTAGTCAAGCGTTCAAGCCAAAGCATAATCCAAGAAGTCAGTGGACAGACACACTACTATAAATCTTTCAGTCTGTTTTTTTCTTCTGCTATACAGTATTTTTGGTTTGTATTTTAAGGGGATATCTTGACATTTTGAATTGTAGGTCGTCGTATTTCATCTCCAGACACTTTTTCATCAGACAGGTTTCTACATTTGTCCTCTTTATCTTCTAAAATGACTTATTAGCATTGATACCAGCTAGTTTTGTTGAGGGATCCAAACCATGACAACTGGTGTTGGAAAATTACAGGACAAATGTGGGAACTTTTTTTGCATGATGTGCAAAGAAGAATAACTGAACTAGTGTTCAACCAATATGGATTTTTGAAGGCCGATAACAATATTTTTAAAGTTGCTGATAGCCAACATTTAGTGCCAATAGTCAACATCTTTATATTTGAAAAAAAAAGTTTTCCCCAAGACAGACATGGCAGAGGAAACTCTGGGATACATTAAGACCTTTAAATGGAGAATGCATTTATAAAAAGCAAAACTGAACAATTAAATGAATGAATAAAATGTGCAAAGAAAATGAAATTGCAGGTTTTACTGACAGTTTTACAGTTTGTACGTATCATATCGGTGGTGAACAACATTATGTGATATTTATTAAAAGGCCAATGTCACCCCGTAAACCGATATATCGACCTAGCGCTGAAGTAGACCAACTGAAGTAAATGAGACAAAAAACAAACAATAGATGACATTTATTTTTTTATGCTACATAAATGAGCTAATACCATGTGGAATCATCTCTACACAGTTGTTCAATCATCCCACTGAATCAGAGTTTAAAACATAACCTTGTCTATCATCTCACACAAAGCAGGAAATCTATATGATGGATAAATATATGATGTCATTCTCTTGCCGATCATCGGCATAACCCGCCGGATTTTTCCGGGTTAATCTGCAGTTGTTTGGCCCTTTTATCTGCTCTCCACTGATTTTGGCGTAGAAAGGGTAAACATCTGTCTGCGGCGTTCACATCTGCAGGGCCCCACATGGACACAATTGTAGAGCAGTGTACAGTAAAGCAGAGCAGAGCTGGCCCAGGTTTCCTCTGCAGTGACAGATGGTGTGGTGATTGTGTTGTGTGCCCAGCCGCCCACCCCCCTCCCCTCCTCCTCCGGGGGCTAGTACACTGCTGTGCAGATCTGGACCGAGTAGAGTAAACATCAATATTTCAGCCATTTGCTGATTATTTTCACATTTTGGCTAGTGTGCACTTTATAATCTCACAGCCGAGAGTGATGATGTGAATGATTTTTATTTTTTTTGCTGGCCCACAAAGTGCAGTAAATGATATCATTGCACTTGTGATACTGTATCAGTTGGCAAAGGTTTGACAGTGAAGCGGAAACTGGTTTTGGCTAGCGTGTGATTTCCAAGCCTACTGTGTAATCTCAGGGCTTGACATCATCATTTTCATGTTTTTGTTGGTCCATAAGGCAACGGAAGTTGTTAGTGAAAAGAAGACATGGATGGTTTTGACAATATGAGGAAATGTAAAATCCACATTTGCCCAGTGTCCATGCCAGTGGTGTTGGCCAGATCGTGCTGTCATTGGATTTTGTCACAAAGTGTTTGATGTGTGTTATACTTCAAGGGACCACTGTTCAATATCCTACTCTCAAAGGTAGGCGTGAGTACCATTAAATGTATATGAGTGAATGGGAGGAGGTGAAAAGTCGAATTAGAGTGCACGAAAAGGCTGAAGTTTACAAAACTGCTCAGCCAAATAATGAATCGCCCATATTAAAACCACTTATTGTGCCTCCGTGTTTTTACAGCCGTTATTATCATCAAATGAAAACCTCATTGTGAATTGGTCTAATTAGTTGCAAAGTTTCTGCGTTGTGCTGGGGTTGCTCACATTGTGTACTGGGATCGAATGCAGTTTACACGCGTAATGAAAACAAAGTCTTTTACCTCCTCGCTGAGAGACCGTTGCCGCAGCTGTGTAATTATTATTGAATTCACTGCCAACCACTGGAAATTATGTGATGCTTCAGCAGAGCCAGTAGGGCGTCTTCATCTCCACTATAGAAACCCTTATAGAGAGGAATATCAGCCTCCCCAGTCAAGCATAAACTACTGATACACTACATGGTCAAAAGTATGTGGACACCCCTTTTACTTAGTGGATTCAGCTGCTGACAGGTGTATAAAATCAAGCACACAGCCATGCAATCTCCACAGACAAACTGGCAGTAGAATAGGTTGTACTGAAGAGCCCAGTGACTTTCAGCGTGTCACCGTCATAGGATGCCACCTTTCCAACAAGCCAGTCCGTCATATTTCTGCCCTGCTAGAGCTGCCCCGGTCAACTGGAAGTGCCGTTATTGTGAAGTGGAAACATCTAGAAGCATGGTCGGCCACACAAGGTCACAGAGTGGGACCGCTGAGTGTGTGTAGTGCGTAAAAATCGTCTGTCCTCACTACCGAGTTCCACACTGCCTCTGGAAGCAACGTCAGCACAAGAACTGTTTGTCTGGAGCTTCATGAAAAGGGTTTCCATGGCTGAGCAGCCACACACAAGCCTAAGATCACCACACGCAATGCCAAGCGTCGGCGAGAGGGTGTAAAGCTCGCCGCTATTGGACTCTGGAGCAGTGGAAACGCATTCTCTGGAGTGATGACTCTCGCTTCACCATCTGGCAGTCCGACGGACGAGTTTGAGTTTGGCGGATGCCAGGAAAACGCTATCTGCCCAAATGCTTAGTTCCAGTGAAGGGAAATATTAATGCTACAGCAACAATGACATTCTAGCAGTTTGGGGAAGGTCCCTTTCCTGTTTCAGCATGACGACACCCCCCTGCACAAAGCAAGGTCCATACAGAAATGGTTTGTGGAGATCGATGTGGAAGAACTTGACTGGCCTGCACAGAGCCCTGACCTCAACCCATCCAACACCTTTGGGATGAACTGGACCGCCGACTGCGAGCCAGGCCTCACTGCCCAACATCAGTGCCGACCTCACTAATGCTCTTGTGACTGAATGGAAGCAAATCAGCAGAAATGTTCCAACATCTAGTGGAAAGCCTCCCAGAAGAGTGGAGGCTGTTATAGCAGCAACTCCATATTAATGCCCATGGTTTTGGAATGAGATGTTAGATGAGCAGGTGTCCACATGCTTTTGGCCATGCAGTGGATATTGGATTGGAAGGCATTATTTTCAGTGGGACTTTTCTTATCTGAGCTTGTGACTATTTTCACAGTGCAGATGAAAGCGTCCCAATTCAGATTTGATGTTTTCTAATCAATGTGAACAGCAAAAAGAGTCACAAGTTTTTCAATTCCACATGGATGTGACTACATGTGACTTTTCTTGGAGTGCTCAAATTGGAATTTGTCAACATTGCCATGACAACAAGTGAATGTTCACCTGAGATATTGTCATAATGCTAGCACCATGGCAGCTTGGCTTAGCCACCGTTAGCATGGAGGACAATGAGACACGACAATGGAAAGAAAGTGAAATAGTCAACTTGATTGGTATTTGGGGAGTCAGTCAAAACTCGAAGGCACATACTGTAACAGAAATGTCTTTTGTTATTGTTACACGCATACATGTCTTCTCAGCATCGCTGTCTGTTCATATTGGTATCAGATATGGCATTAGGTTACATCCTAAAATACATATCTGAAAAAATCAGATATGGGCAGCAATTCAGAATTGAGCATGAAGGCATGTGTGCATAGATTTTAAAGGATTAAAGGTTATTTACAGTGCAACTCTCTTATCATTCTCCATAACCACTTGCACTTAACGTTAAACCATGATCTGTCTAGCTAGGACCATTTCCTATGAGCTTTTAATGGAGTACAGAGCTACTCTAGAGCCAGACAGATATGGATCAAATTAATATCATGATGCTGTTTTTTTTTGTCGGCTGTAAATTCAGTTCTGCAGTAGTTTGCGTTTGAGATTTAGAAATATTCATACACAGATATGTACTTTATCTTGAAATTGAAAATGTGAGGCCCAAACAGGAAGAGCTCCATTTGGCTTTGATGACCTCTATGATATGACGTGCTGAGAGGGCCATCAAATGAAGATAATCAAACAGGATACTAAAATAACTAACTGTGTGAAATATGAGTGTATAATTGCCACGTTGCTTCCCGTCTGTCATTTGAATTTATTCTTAATGTGGCACTTTCATAATGAAGCAGTGAGTGATGGCATTGGCATTTTTATAGTGATGAGTGATAACTGGTACTATTCCAACAAAGACATGACATTGGTGTCTGTTTGTCCCTGTTTTTGGAGATTCACCAAAGGCACGTGCTCTCTTGATTACAGCAAAGTGCTTGTGTCCTTCTTAACTTTGCCACACTAAACTTCTTTTGCCATTATATTTGGCAT
>OOFE01007309.1:1388-29102 GCA_900323365.1 Monocentris japonica | reverse complement strand
TGAGGAATGTGTGGGTTCTCTTCCAGTCTTTGACCTTCAGACCCCGGGCTCACGTGACTGAGATTCCTCTCCCTCTCTCTCTCTCTCTCTCTCTCTCTCTCTCACACACACACACACACACACACACACACACAGACAGAGGCACACACCATTTCCACGACCTTGGCATTAAGCATTCCTAGTCTCATGATCATGGTTGAATCATACCCACTATTACTGTCTCTTCCTAATGAATTTGCAGCTGCCTCTGTGAATTTCCTTCTGCTCTGTGGTTGAAGCACACTCACATGTACATGGTTTGTATGACTAAAAAAGGGGAAATGCTAAAGGTGAACTGCTGTGCCTGTATTTGTGTTCATGTGAGGAAGGTAATACCATATAATAACATTTAATTATGTGATACTTTATTGATGGCTGTAGGGAAATTGTCTTTTCTCTTTCCCTGTCCAGGGAGGTCACGGTGAGCTACAGAGCAGCATCCCAGGAGCTAGTAGGGAATTAGTGTCTTGCTCAAGGACCCTTCAGCGGGGCAAACACTTGCCAACATGGGGGCTTGAAGCCTCAAGGACGATCTCTCAAATCACTAGGCCAACCTGCTGGCCAAGACATCAGGGTTTGATAATAAGGATTGCCTGATGGCCCAGGGCCAGACGTTGACTAGGGCCACTTTATTAGTTAGGCACTGGCCCAATTAGGCTAGTGTTATTGCTATTTCTAGCCTTACTATTTCTCACTCAGTGGTAAGTGTATTATCTTTGCCTCTCTGTTCTGCCACTGGTCTGTTCTCCCTCTGCTGTGCTTTCTCAGTGCAGAGTTAATGAGGGATCCAGCAACTCGGAGTGTTGAGTTGAGTGGATGTGGCAGTGGGTATTTTGAATTACAAAGTGAAAAGTAAAAGGATGTTTTTTTTTGTTGTGGAAGCTTTAAGATGATGAATCAATCCCGTACTCTCTGTGCTGTTTGTAGGCAATTTCTAAGAATAGTGGATTGAGCTGGCTCATTTTTAGAAGCCCCAGCAATTACCACAAACGCACACTCGATGCCCACAAACAAGAGCTGGCTGCACCTAGCCTGTATGTTGGCAAAGCGGGTAGCCGACAACGCCCTCATCAGATCTGATTAATGTATCGGTAAGTTGGATGAATGGAGAGACTCAGTAGATTATCACTACTGGTTACATTTAGAGCTTCTCAGTTAGTCATGAGAGCTTCACTATGAATAGAATGTGAGTGCAACAAGGGCCTTTTTATACTTTGCAATATTGTTGTTGAAAATCATTTCACTTGATTCACAATCAGTTATTACATTACATTCCAGTCATTTAGCAGACACTTTCAGTCACTTTGAGCTGTATATTATGAACTGTCAATCATACCATTTATAGTAATAAATGACTTACATTTATGAAAAAGCGGCTATTATAACAAGTGGAGAAAATTCATAACACTGAACCTTGGAAATTAACATCAACACCAGAAGTTATGACAGAGATGAAGAAGGGAACTCTCTGCTCTTCTCTCCCTTCTCACCCATGCAGTGTTCAGTGGGTCAAAAGTCATACTTCCTGTTCAAAAACTACAGCGGGAATGAGGACTGGACTGATAACTAGAGAATGTTTTTTTTGACCGTGTGACATTATTTGATGCATTACAGCAACATAAGTGTTTTTTGTTTTTTTTTGCATAGCTTCAATGTTTTGAAAGACAATAACTTGTTGCAAAAGGTATTTATCCTTCTGTCCCTGCCATCTTTTGTAGCAACCTCACACTCGTTTTCTCTCTCTTTGTCTGCATTTAGAGTGATTGCTTGTGGGCTTGTGTGTGTGTGTGTGTGTGTGTTATTGCTCTGTCCTGGACACTGGAATTGCTGTGCTGTGCTATGCAGGTCACTGGCCAGAGTGGGATGAGGTGTGTGTGTGTGTGTGTGTGGGTGTGTGGCTGGTCAAACTAGGTCAGGGACACCAAGTCATGAGATGGAGTATTCCACCAGGCTGTATGACAAAGACAGATAGACCACTAGTATTTGCACTGCAGCATGTACAGTCTGTAATGTGACCATTCATCATGTTTTTCATGTTTCCCATAAAGAACACAACTGTTTCAATGCATGTGCCATTCACACAGCAGTGGTGGGTTCCCAGAAGGCTTGTGGTCATTCATATGGCCTCTGCCCTGCCACCCCTGTTAACCTTTAAGAGTCAGTTGTGAGTGTGACCTTTGACCTCATTATAACCTCTGTTACCACAATGTTCTGGCTCAGGAACTGCCCTGTTGTGACCGCTTTACCCCCTGCTGTAATTACTGAACACATGCACATGCCGTTGGTGTTAGAAAGTTCAGTATATATGCTACACTATAATGACCCTTTGAAAAGTGAAAAGTTAGCCCAGAAGAGCGATGTCCTCTGGAGATGACTAGTAAGGACATACAGCTGTACAGATGTGTCACGTCCTGCAGAGGTCGTATATGAAATCATCACAGATGTTAAAAACTAAACTGTCCTTACATAGATTATCACAGTTAATTGACATGCTATGTTTTGCAGCTGCTAGTGTGATCTTCTGTGTCCAGTGGTAGTATTAGTGGCCAGCTGTTCTGTTCTCTTTTCATTCGACATGCAACCTCAGCGGCCAAGACATGAGCTCCAGCCGCCCTGCTCCAGAGCTGCTCCTGAATGTGCCGTATTGATCTCCCGCAGTGAGTGTCCTAGCAGATGCTGCACTGAATTACCTCTCTGCCCAGTGGGGAGTCTACGCAATGTGTGTGTCTTGTCTTACCCAACAACCTGGCTCTTCCAGCAGCTGTTATCCAACCACCTGACCTCAGTCCCCAGCCAGGCCTTCTCACAGTGTACTGTGCCTGCCACTGCTGTGAGTCAGGCATCCCCACAGACCTCCTAAAAAGGGGCCTAGAGGAACTCATCATTTAGGAGATAATATTATAACACAGCTAGTTTCCTGCTTTTCCGTATGTGGGTGTGCTTATGTGTCTCGTTCCTGCCCTAAAAAGCTTCCTTCCTCCCTATAAATGAATGACCGTCTTTGTAGGGAGCTGCTTCTTGTCCACCTCGGGCTAATGCACTCTCCCATCCATAGTGCTCAAACTGGCTCTGTATGTCAGGATGTTTTTTTAAAAAAAAAAAAAACATTATTCATCATAAAAGTGGTCACACCATCGCTTCAGTTTTCATCCCCTCTTGTTTGGTGCAGTGGCGCCTGCGGCAGTGTCTCTCTTCCCTCTCTCCCCAGTGTAATCTCTCTTTTGTCTCATGTGCATTAGGCCACTGGCACTGCGAGAGAGTGAGAGCCAAAGAGCCAATGTCAGAGACTGCAATCAGCACAGGTGCTGCAAGGCACTAATGGACTGGATATGGACCGACATAGACTTGACTTTGCCCACTCAATTATTTTATCCATTTGTTTTAGCGTATATTTTCTCTTTCTCTCTCTCATATACTTACCTCTTCTATAGCCAGACGGCACAGCCAGTCAGGGCTTTCCAAGGTCATGGATGGATGAGCAGCAGGGGCTTCGATTGAGATCGACAGTCTAGTTTCGATGTATGGCAGTGTTCTACTCTTATTGGCTGAGGGGGGGTGTTAGAGGGGCTGTCAGAGGGGCTGTCGCATTAGCCACTGCATCTCTAGCTCACTTCTCCCTAAACTTCTGTTTTTGTCTCTAGAGATCATTCTCTCTCTGCAGCGTCTCTGAGAGGTTTTCTCTGCTCTGTTCTGTCGACTGGATCTTCTAGCCGGCCTGATTGGCGGAACAGCGTTTGAGCTCCCAGGCCCGCATTCACATGTCAGCGGTTCGGCTCACACATCCCTCCCGTTCTGCACCAGCGGCATCTGTTAAGACCCCCCCACCCTCATCTCCTCCCCTTGCCTCCTTCCGACCACTGTTCTTTCCCTCTTCCTCACCACGGGACAGACATTTGTTTGGCTGTCTATTTTCTCTCTCCTCTCTCTCTTCCTTCCCTATCGTCCAACTGTGCACGCCAGCGCAGATGTGGCAATCGACAGATGGCGGGTACATACACACAAACGCACACATTTTCGCGGGACTGCACAAAACCCAGAACGCCATTGTCCTGATAAATAAGATGAGAGACGGGGAGATGAGTCTGCAAAATATTCTCACACTGCAACATGTCAACTTCCACCGTGAGCCGATAGGGACTCGTTATTCACGCCAAGCGTTGAGGAAGATGAAACGCATCTGCTTGGATCAAATGAGCGATCAGGCCTGTGGCAGACTACGCCGCACTGTGACAGACGGATACTTGTCTCATCACGGCCTGTGGTCCTTTCTATTGAGTCACAGTGCCGAGGCAGTGGGAATAATGGACGCTGTATTGTGTATGGCTTGACGCATGAATAATTGCTTGTTCGTCTGGCTGCCTGTCTCCGCAGTGCACGTGTTTTTATAATCAAGCTTGAACAATTACTGTGCGATTGTGTGTGTGCATGTGTTTTGCTGCGTCTGCGGTGTTTTCTGCTTTGATATTTGTGTTAGCGCCCAGGTGCATGCAGAGTGGCTGGTGTAGCTGGCAGGCTAGAGCTTTTTGGTTGGAGCCCCATCTCCAAGCCAAGTCCCCCATTCAATCAGCTCTGAGCAGCACTTCATGAATCAGACTACTGTACTGTAAATATGACCCTATGAACTACTTCTCCTCAAGTACACCGTTGCACAGCTCTTGTCTAACTACCGTGCAACAATTTTTACCCAATTATCTCACCGCTGATTTGTTGTCAGATGCGCGTCCTGCCAAGATCTTGCCCAATAGGCTGTGTTCCTCCTAGTTTTGACTCAACATCATTGACTGATGTCCTCGTCATGCTGATTAGGCTATATCCTTGTCCTTGCACGGTGCATAAGACGAAATCAATGAAAATCTCCACCAATCTTGTTCACGTGTTCACACAGGCGTCCACTCGCACACACACCACATGTCTGCCACATGCCCATCACAGCTGTCAGTGTGTGTTTGTTGGGGAGAAGACATCATGGGTAAGCAAGAGCGAACAAGTAAGTAAGAGTGCCAGGCTGCCAGTGTGTGGAAGAGTGTATTGATTGTTGGAAATGCTGGTCTAAAAGCCAAGTAAAGTGCCGTGTCGACACTGGGCAGGGCGCAACCACAGTGCTGAAATACATTCTGCAAGCACTGTCAGCAAGCTGCCTTAGCACCAGCCTTCTTAAATATACCACGAACGCAAGGCCTCTCTGCAGTATTGGTTGTTTTAGCTACATCAAAGGCTTTGACTTTGGTCATGAGCGTCATTTTTCATTTGGTGGTCATTAAATGTGGGAGGGAGCGCAGAGTCACTTAGTGGTGTCCCCAAGTAACACCACTTCCCCTGGACTGTGCAGGGCTGTTGTAGTAGTAGTAGATTGTGGTACTCCTGTAGCAGCCATGTAAAGTGGAGTTTTAAAGCCCTGCTATTTGGTGTAGCAGTACATTAAGTCAGCCTATCCCGAGCTATCAGTACACACACAGTCCCTTGTGGTGCAGCCAGGTAGCTAGCCAGTCAGTGCGTTAGAAGTCTTAAGTGCTCTGACGCCTTTATGGGCCTGAGGTTTGAGACTATGTCAGATATGATCCGAGACAGACTATCAGATGAACTCTTTACAGGATGCACAGACAGGACGGTTCCTAGGTGTGGGCCAGCCTCACTAAGAATCCATTACTCCCCTCTCTGCTCTCCCCTGGCCCTTACTCCTAACTGGGTTTCTATTGAACAGACCTTAGCAGGGCTGAGTAGTGCATCTAGTTCTCAGACTGTTGACAGGATTTGGCCTGGTGCAGTATTCCTAAATGAGTCATGGTTGTATTCTGAGAACAGGCCCACATTTAGGAGGTTAATAACATGGACTCTGGCCACTGATTGCTTATGGTGAAACCATGCATGTCATCACTCACTGCAGGATAAACCGATAAACCAAGATTGAGATTGTGTGTGTTTGAATGTGCATGTGTGTTTCATTCATTGATGTGTTTGTGTGTGTGCGCGTGCGCGTGTGCGTGTATCCAAACTTAAGATGTGTCATATGTAGAGTATGAACAGTGCAGTTTTGCTCTTTGCAGCAGTTCCTGTAATTCTGACAGTATCCTGACAAAGGCTATTCTGTACGCCTTGACCTTTTCAATGATGTATTTTACTATAGAGCTTTAAATAGCCGTGTGTGTGTGTTGTGAATTGCGTTCTCCCTTCTTTTTCCTCCTGTCATAACACACAAACTCTGCATGTGTGCCCATGGAAATTTCTGGACTTGCAGAGGCCTGTCTAACTCCTGCACAGCATCTGAAATATTTAGATGGACGGAACGAAGCCCTGAAGACTGAGAGGGATAGAATGATTGGTGGCTGGGAAAGGAGGGAAGAGGTGAGAGAAGAAACAGTGCATTAAAAGAGAGGAGACTGGGAGGGACAGTTGAGTGCCAGAGAGCCCAAAAGAATCCACCTAGCATAAACTATACCCCCCACCTCAGGTAAACATAGAATGGGAGGAAGAGAGAGAATGGCAGAGAACACTGGAGGATTGTCAAGGACAAAGGAGGATGTTTGCTGAGAATAGATGATGTTGGGGGAAGGGAAGCCAAGAGAGAGAATGGAGAAAAGAGGAGAAGAGCACAGCAGGGCCTGCTTGTCATGTCAATTGTTATCTGCAGATGAGGCTGACATAGAAACACAGTGTATCACACTGGGGGAAATGGAAGTTATGAGGCCATTTGACATGCTCAACGGTGTATTTCATTGTCATTATTTCAAGGTGGCCTACAACATCAATTACATACTACAGCACAAATGAATACTATGCCATACCACTGACATGCAGCATTACTATTCATGTGCTAACATTGATATTAGAAGGATAAAATGCATTCCTTGTTCAAAATGCATCTGCATCCCTTTTGCAATCCTTCGTTGCAACCCAGAATATTTCTCCAGAGGATCTCCTATTGGCAAGCACTAGACTACAGCTGTTTTTCATTGGCTGCATGTTCCCATCCCACTACTTTCTTTGCTGTAAAGTTTGTTTGTGTGCTTCCTGTTTGGGGCTAAATTAAGCATTGTGCCTGCTAGTGGCTAAAATGTTATGCTAGCATTGATAGCAGTGTCAGATTCTGTTGACTATTGCAGCAGAAGTAGAAAGGTGTGGTTGTGCTAGTGTTTGATTATCGCAGAGAGAAGCAGCCTTGATTTGTCCCTATGCCTTGCCATGTAAGATGCTATGTTACGTCCTCTTAAATTGGATTTAACACAGATTGGGAAATAGAAATCTAGCATTGCTTTCTTTCAGTTATTGTGCAGTATGTTGTCTGTTGGTGTGGATGACCTGCTCTGTGTGTTGTGTGATGTTTAATCTAGATCAGGAAATAGAGTTGCCATTGGACTGGTGTCTCCTGTAGCACTGAAATCTAGATCTGGATCTAGATCTCAACACAATACAGGGAAAGTACCGTTTCTCAACCATTGGCCTGCATAATCTTCGGCCTCGATGGCACATGGTTGAGAACCACAGTGATTTCATTCCAGTTTGCACAATCTGTACAGAATATCCTCTGAAATCTTTATTTGTGATAGATTCAACACCAGACTAAAAACACTGGGGGTCAGCATGATGGCTGATGGCTGATTGAGAGCATCACAAACTGGCATAGCAAGTGAATGACAGTTGCAACTTTGTTCTGCTGGTGTGCCGAACTCTTGTTTCCCTCGATCAGTCTGTTGGTGAGGAGCACGTTCAGGTTCTGCGGACCATGGTTCAGAGCCATAACCCATCCAAGCTCTCACACAATATCCCACTAGCTAGCTCCTGTGCTTCCTTCTTCTCCTCCTCACTTGACTCACTCTCTGTTCTGCCCAGTACCCAGCCAGCCAATCACAGAGCAGAGCTATGTGCAAAGACACATCCCCCTACAGCTGTGCTTTGTAATAGGCTAGAAGCTCCTACAACTGGATTCTTACAGCTATCCCTGGAGTGTTTGCATGTCTGTTTAAGCATTTCAGTGGGTGTAAATGTGCTTGTGTGTGTGTGTGTGTGTGTGTGTGTGAGTGAGTGTGTGTGTGAGTGAGTGTGAGAGAGAGAAAGAGAAAGAGAGGTAGGTTGAATGGAAGATAGAGGGATAAAAGGAGAGCGAGATCAGACCATTGTCCACTTCACATTGGGCAATGGATTTGACAACAAAGCCAGTCGACTGTACAAAGGGCTGCCTGCAGTTGCTAATCTGTCATTATGGCTGCTGCCTTTATCCTGGAATGCTCTTCTTTTAGTCCACAGTCCACAGTACACACACACACACACACACACACACACACATACACACATAGGATTAGCGTGTAAGCCTTCCATAAAGGGCATTATTAAAAGAATGTTCTCTCTCATTACACTAGCGATTGACCCTCTGTCATCCTCGTCCTGCCAGTGGAGTTGCGCGAGTGTCAGGGGCTAATGTTTATTAGCTAGCTTGCTGCTGCCTACGTCCCTCACTAGCATATTTAGCACAGCTATTCACTCTCTTAGGCTGATTGGACCACCGGCAAGGTTAATAGTAATGGAGATGCAAGAGCACCCAGGGCTTATGTTGGAGTCACTACGTATGACTGAATATGACACTCGCTAGTTTGTTCACCCGGCGTGGAGAAACGGCATCACTTTGAATACTTTGACATAATTGATCAGTGGGAAAAGTGTGCATGGTCATGCATGGGCTGATAGTGTACGTCAGACTGTGTTGCACTGCTTTATGCAACATACAAGAAGCCTTTGATGTGTTTGCGCTCTGTGAATCTAACATCCCCTCCCTCACCTTCACTGTGTATTCGTACAAAGGGGCCGTATCTATTGAGAGTGCACATGGAGCCACGCATTTGCTATTTACTGGTGGCAGCAGCACTCACTCACACCAACACTTCTAAAACACAGAAAGTAGGGCGACACCAGAAGTAGCGAACAGCAGAAAGCTCTCTACTTGTCTCCTAATCTTCTCTGGCTGAAAGATGGCTGAGCGTCAGGCTTCAGGGCTGCCTTCGTCACATTCTTTGAGATGCACTCTGTGAGCTCCTGTCAGAGTTAAAACTGCACTGGAAGAAGGGTTGACAGAGTTGGGAGAAACAGTGCTGTTTGTGTGGCTGTGCATTTGTCGAAACAAAAACACAAATCAAATAGCAAAGCAGACATTAAACTATTGGTTTTCATCATGGAAATTGTCATTCTTGGGCCGTCAATTAATGATTAGAATAACTTTCTGTCGAAAATGGTCTATTGTGTCGTGTTACAGCAGAAACTTGACTCAAATCTTGTCATTTGAGATGAAGCCGTTACACAAAGTCATTCATGTTTTTCAGAGAAAGTTGTCAATGAAAGGCCACGGAGCATACATTAGCAAGCGTTTATGTGAGAACATGTGCTTATGTGATAGTGTGC
This sequence comes from Monocentris japonica, assembly GCA_900323365.1. Taxonomy (NCBI): domain Eukaryota; kingdom Metazoa; phylum Chordata; class Actinopteri; order Trachichthyiformes; family Monocentridae; genus Monocentris; species Monocentris japonica. Next base: position 19,676 of record OOFE01007309.1, on the reverse strand, counting down.
AAGCTTCTTCTGCTGAGGTCTCGCATTTCCTACTGACTTTGAGGCAAGTGAAGCATCAGATCCATCCTCCTCTCTTCTCTCTCTCTGTCATTCTCACATATTTTGTCTTTCGCACTCCACGTGAACACTTGCAAGTACACACAGTGCATATGCTCTCCCTCTGTCACTTTGTCTAACTACACAGGGTGACTCAACTCTCCTTTCCTCTCTCCACTGCTAGATCTCATCTGATGCCGAGGCTGAAGGAGTCTCGCTCCCACGAGTCGTTGCTCAGTCCCAGCAGTGCTGTGGAAGCCCTGGACCTAAGCATGGAGGACGAGGTCGTCATCAAACCTGTTCACAGCAGCATCCTCGGACAAGATTACTGCTTCGAGGTGAGGGGGACACACACAAAGCACCAGAAAAAACACACTTTACATAACTACTGTTACATTTTGTCTGTCAACACATACCTAAATAAACCCTGATGAACGTCCTGCTTTGCATTCATACTACTAGCATGGCTATGCTCCAGGCCAATGGCCATTTGGAGCTAGCTGTAGTACCAACGGTGCCAATGGTGTTGTAGCTATAGGCGAAACATATCGCAACTCCAGTTCTTGGTTGGCTACTGATGTTACCCCCAAAGCTCAGCTGCTGCCAACAAGGAAGCAAGTTAACACTTGCTGGCATTTCTCTGTTTGTAGAAAATGAATGGATTTCGGATGGCAGTGCTTGTGGTGTGAACACACTTTTACAGAGCTACTGACAATCAGTGCACTGGAGTAATTTACACACACACACACACTGTACTCCCACAGTAGGAAAAACTCTTGAAGGCAACCTGAATTAACAGGCACAGCAGGATAGCAGTAAACACACCACAGAGACAAGTCACTAAATACTGCCCTCCCTGAACACCAAGGTAAAAATATCCAACCATTGTCTACTGAGGAGATAAGAAGCCGGCACTAATCGTTATTATCCACACCGCTTTGCATTGCATCATTCTCTTTCTTTTGCACTTATTTGTTTCCTCTCTCTCTCTCCCTGTGTGCATTTCTTTCTCATCCAGTTATTACCCAGTCTGCCAAGCACTCATCTCTCTTCTCTGTCCAATCACGTCATTCAGCCATTCCTCAACACTGCCAAGTCATCTTCAGACTCCTAATCTTTACTCTGTGTGTGTGTGTGTGTGTGTGTGTGTGTCATTTATTGTTGTTAAGCCTCTTTGCTGTCAGAGACAAACTGGTATTTATGAACTGAGATTAGTTGAAGCATTTCTGTGCCATTTATCTTTCGGCATTGTTGTGTTCTCAATTTGTTTTCTATGCACGAGGTTTGATCATCAAAACATATTAATTTTCTTCCTTCCTTTTTGTTTCTGTGGTAGGTTACCACCTCCACCGGAAGCAAATGCTTTTCCTGCCGTTCATCAGCAGAGAGAGACAAATGGATGGAGAATCTAAGGAGAGCAGTGCACCCCAACAAGGTAAGCATGTAAAGAGCCCAGCAGGTGGGACAAGGCTGTCTGAAGTAATGAAGAACAAGTTCAAGAAGTTCAAATAAAAGTGTGTAAAACTTCCCAAACCACTCAACTCAACACCATATAAGAGTATACAGTATTCCTCGTTGGAATGGAGCTATTGGGTGTCCAGGGAGTGCAGCAACTCACACAACCATGCAGCCACCTGTGGACTTCTTATACTGTAGCACCTCTAAAGAGCAGAGGACCCAGAGCTTGCAGGGAGAAACGGCACTAGGGTGCCCGACCCCAAGACTTCCGCAGTACTTTTCTCCTACACTGACACCATCCTCTAATCATGACGACACAGCTGCGGGAGAAGGAGAGTGGCAAACATATACCAAGCCAAGAAATGGTACCAATCTCACAGCATCCTCCCTCCTTCATCTTTCATTATTTAGCAAATTACTCACTAATTAGAACTTTTGGGAAAAAAAGTCCCCTAATAACGATAAAGTCCTCTTTTTCCTCAGCTCTCCTGGAAGGGATGTGCTATCTCTCCATCTCAGCTTTGCAGTTTTTAATTATTCTATGATTTTGATAGATTAGATGCAGTGCCGGTTGCTGTGTTTTTCTGCAAACATAGAAGCTGGGAACAGATGCTGGAATGATTTCAAATTGGAAAAGGGGGTCTCTGTGGTTGTATTAAATACCTCAGCAGATTCCAAAGAAACTCTCATTCTTTATTTCAGCTTGTGACAGATATTTGATTTAGCCAATGCAATGATTATCATCCTGCAGAGTCATGATAATATTAATACTAACAACAACATATTGCTGGCTCCATCAAGGGCCCCCTCTGCTGACTCTATATAACTATCATAACAATATCTAATATTTGTAAAAAAAATAAAGTCAACCATCTTATTGAAGCAGGTTAGGAAACAGTGGGCTTGATGAAATATTGTTGATTCCATGCCTAGTTGAGCCAGGTAGTGGGAGCTGTCCTTTCTGAGGCGGATGTGCTGGCTGACTCACGATATGAATCATGCAAGGGACCTGGCATCTTTAGAAGCTCTGAATAGGAGGGGGATGTTTGGTGGAGGGATCTTTCTCTGGATTTGGGGTGGAGGAACCTGGAAACTGTGGAACTTGTGTGATGACTGAAATTTCTGGAAATTTGGTGGAAGAATCTGACAAATTTGGATAGAGGTCAGGGGAGGGCCATGTCATCTCTGGAAATAGTGTGGAGGTGGGAACTGACATCTTTGAAAAATGGGTGGATGAATGTAGGAACTCAGGTGAGGAGGAGAGATCTGGCATTTGTGAAGAAAAGCAGGAGAGCGCTGACATCACTTGGAGGAGAGTGGAGGGTTTGTAGAGGTTGGAAAAGGCCCCTGCCACTGCTTTAGAAGGTTGGAATCAATTCTTCTCACAGTTGGAAGAGGAGAAGACCTCTGCATTCTGTAAGAAGATGATGGTGATACATGATCCTCTTGACCTTCACACCTCCTAAAGTTATGTTGTTTGACAGATTTACGTCTAAGCTCTGTCTCTCAACCTCTGCCTTGGCAAGGAGTTTAGCGCCCCCTTCATTCAGATGCACCTAATCCTTCTTAGGATGAATCCAAATATGGAGAGCCACAGACACAATAGGGATAAGTTCACATTTTTGCATACAACAGTGTTGCTGCCCTTGATGATATGAAGAACATCTAGACATAGTAGACATGGGCCCATTTCTTTGTAATTATGATAGCTAGCTTTCTTTCTCTCTCTCTCTTTCTTTTTTTCTTTCAATGAAATGATTAGCTCCTCTCACTTCATCTTCAGAGATAATTTTCAAGGCACTCTGAATTTGGCCCAATATGTCCCACACAGCGAGTTCCATTGCTAACATGAGAACTGGACGAGCTGCCGTGTGAAATATGAGTCAGATTTCTCAGCTGCTTAAAGATGGGAAGAGGAGCGGAAAGGATTAGGTATTGAACTAAGGAAATGTTTGGCTGCATTACAAAGTTTTTTTTTTTTAAAGGGAGAAAGTTCAGAGACAAGAGTTAGAAGCAAGTTCTAATCTGAGAGGAGAGTGTTTCTGCTGTGATTTCATTTTCTTTATTAGTTACTTTCAGCCATATACCTGATCGTCATACCGAAACTATGATTGTATCCCATTCATGTGTGTTGCGCACCTTCAAGTCTCCAGTGGTGTGGTTGACAAAATCGTCCTTGAAGACCTTAACCCCTTCCCTCCATCTTCTCTGTCTCTAGGACAACAGCCGCCGGGTCGAGAACCTGCTGAGGCTGTGGATCATCGAGGCCAAGGACCTGCCGGCCAAGAAGAAGTACTTCTGCGAGCTATGTCTCGACGACTCACTCTACGCCCGCACCACCTGTAAGCTGAAAACTGACAATGTCTTCTGGGGAGAGCACTTCGAATTCAACAACCTGCCCGCTGTCAAGAGCATCACGGCCCACCTCTACAAGGATACAGACAAGAAGAAAAAGAAAGACAAGAACAACTACATTGGACTGGTCAATATCCCTGTGGCAGCTGTGACGGGGCGGCAGTTTATGGAGAAGTGGTACCCGGTCAGCATGCCCAACCCCGCTAAGGGCAAGACGTCTGGGCCCATGATCAGGATCAAGGCACGCTATCAGAGTATGAACATCCTGCCCATGGAGATGTACAAGGAGTTTGCGGAGTACACCACCAATAACTACATGCTGCTCTGCTCAGTGCTTGAGCCCGGGATCAGCGTTAAGAACAAGGAGGAGATGGCGTGTGCACTGGTCCACATTCTACAGAGCACCGGCAAAGCCAAGGTCAGTACCACTATAACGTATTACATGTTCTCAGTTTTTATACTATACTGACCTTTTTTTCTGAAACATTGGAAGTATTGGATTTAAAGGCCAGAATATCAGACATCATGACATGCAACAATAAAGTGACAATATAAGGCACACTGAAGTGAACTATTCCTCCACTACCTGTTCATCCTATGAACTATTGACCCATTGTAGCCATAATACTGCACAGAGGACAGACAGACAGGTGATTTCCTGTTCCTGCAGCAACCAGTATTACTTTTTGAACTGAACTGAACTGCTAATCCCTTACATGTATCCCCTGCAGTGCTTCACAGCATACAGATGGTGCAGGACAGAGGCATAATATATCCACTGCTCTCTGTAGTTGTGCAAGCATAGCGAGATTAGTCAACCATAGAAGGGACTAAGTCTCCCACGACAGGAGGCCGTTGGACTAAGATAATCTCCCATCCATCCAAACAGCTGTATTTTACTGTGACTGTGCACCTCTCTGCAGCACAGCAAAACAAACTCTTCCTGTTTGGATCCCACCAATTTAAACACTGGCATTGGGGAATATGAGAAGGAATGCTTGTCTTACTGACTGCTGCAGTGTCGATATGGAGGGTTGTGTGTTATAGAATTACAGACTGTAAACATGGTGGAACGGAACACACATACTATATACGCCGATCAGCCATAACATTAAAACCATTCGGCGGTGGACAGGGATCAACATGGGCACTCAGACCGGTCTGCGGCTACGCAGCCCCACACGCAGCAAGCTGCGATGCACTGTGTGTTCTGACACCTTTCTATCATAGCCAGCATTAACTTTTTCAGCAATTTGTGCTACAGTAACTCTTCTGTGGGATCGGACCAGACGGGCTAGCCTTCGCTCCCCACACACATCAATGAGCCTTTGGCGCCCATGACTCTGTCTCCGGTTCACCGGTTGTCCTTCCTTGGACCACTTTTGGTAGGTACTAACCAATGCATACCGGGAACACCCCACAAGACCTGCCGTTTTGGAGATGCTCTGACCCAGTCGTCTAGCCATCACAATTTGGCCCTTGTCAAAGTCGCTCAGATCCTTACGCTTGCCCATTTTTCCTGCTTCCAACACATCAACTTCAAGAACTGACTGTTCACTTGCTTCCCAATATATCCCACCCCTTGACAGGTGCCATTGTAACGAGACAATCAATGTTATTCACTTCACCTGTCAGTGGTTTTAATGTTATGGCTGATCAGTGTATGAATGTTTGCTAGTAGTACCACTCTGAAACAACGCTGTATTTTAGTAGGATACTGCTTTCAGGCAACAAAGTCTATTTTTGCTCTGCCTTGTCAGTTGCCAGGGACAACTTGTGCCTCTGTTTAGTCTTTCCTGACAGTATCTCATCAGCAGAGCTTTGAAACTTTCTCTGACTTTATCATGGCTCAGTGGAATGATGAATGATTAGTACTTAAGAAATTATGTCTATCCACAGTGTGCTGTCAGTCTGCTGGTTTAGGCTAGGGACTGATAGCTGCTGATGGATGGGGGAGAAGGCCTCTACAGGTCCCCGGAGAGACGGTCGTGTTCTTAATTACTTTCAATTAATCGCCATCGTCCCTCCGAAGCACTAAAACCTTCCCTTCTTTCTCACCTCCAATTCTCCCCTCCCTTGTGCTTTTCCGCGCTAGGGACACATCGCTTGTAAAACTTTGACGTCAACAGAGACAGTGTTTCAAGGTTGCTGATCATGAGGGCGATTGTCATACGATGTCCTCACTAAATCTTTGTGTTTGACATACTGCACAATTCAAAGTTAAATATCCCATTTAATCCATTGCAGGCCTATTAATGATGAGAAAAGTTGCAATAACTTTTAGAGGAATAGGCCGTCACATGGAAGCCTTGAGACTGGGGGTAAAGAGAATTGAATCAAAGCTGTTGTCACTGTGGTGTTGAGTGTCAGTTCTACTTGGTTCCTCAGCCTCTTCTTCTGAATAGAGAGACTGTGGTCTGACTATTCAAGCAGCATACATAAATACACTCACAACCAGACACACATCAACGTACACACACACACTCAAACACTTTTTTCATTTAGTCTTGATGGACTCATGTCGCACCCCACCAACTAGCCACTCCCTAAATGTGTCCTACTAAAGGTTCTCAAGGCCCTATTATCCTGGCCTATGCTGTATGGTTTGCCCATTTACGATCCATAGATTAAGTCCTTGGGCCAGATTCTGTTTTTCTGTTTTTTTGCTTGACCAAGGATAAAAGCTGGAAACTACTGTAAACCGTGGCCGCCTTGGTTTCCTGCACATGTTCAATATAGCCTGTGGTTATTTTGTCTTTCTGTGCCCCCCCCCCATCCCTTTTGCTATTGTTGTTTAGTCTTGCAACTATCCTGTCCCTCAAATCCATGTGTCTGATTCTGTTTATACCACAGTGAACATCTCCAGCTCAGAGCGAGAGAGATGGAGTGAGACGGAGTGTCTCTCTCTGGATACGCTGCAGCAACTCTTTTTAGCTCTGTAATCCTGCCAGTGGGTGAAGGATGGAGCACATTTTGCCATTATGTTTAATCAGTGGTGTACAGGTGAACAGGTTCTAATTGCAGCTGGCTATTGTTAAGAGATGCAGTAATGGCCATTAGTATCCTACACTTCTCGACTCGGCTTCTTTCCGTGTCAGTTTATCACCCATCACAGAATAATTATACCCCACATATTCTGCTTGGGTGCACACTCTCTCTCTCCCTCTCTTGTTCTCTCTCTGTCTCTCCCCCACTTTCTCTCCGTCTTTGTCGTCCCCTCTTCTCTCTTTCATGCTTCATTGCGTCCCGAGGCCAGGGCTCTCTGGAGAGATGTCATTACTGTTGCTGTATTGACGTCTGGATGCATTGGTGAGCACAACAGGCACACCTTGCGTCACTGCACAGACGCTAATACACACACACACACACACACACACACAATCACAAGACATTAGCAGGTGATTGCAGGCCAGTTCATTTTTATGCATGAGGAAGTGGGCCTGCCTTTGTATTAAGGGGTTTGTATTCTGAGATACCACAGCTTTAGGTCAGAGGTTGACATTATGGGTTACAGTATGATCTGGTTTTTATGTCAACTCACTTTCAAGTGATCTTGAAACCCCGAATTCAATAAGGATCTATTTCGTATCATTGGAAAGATAAACGTAGCATTTTTTCATCTTTCTGTGAATTTCTTTTGAATTCAATCACATTAGGAAACAGGGTCACGTTGAGAATTATCGTGAGAATTGAAATCAAGTGTCAAATCATAAGGCTGCCGCTGATCCCCGATGCTGCTAGTTCACAATTTCGGGCCATTCCTCCTCCACTGTGAGACACAGCATCATGTCAGTACCACCGCCTCCACAGCAACAATAACAAGCCCTCCGCTGTCTTGGAATTGCCCGGAGTAGTCCGCCTTTCTTTTATCTGAAAATGTCTGCTCATGGCGGGAATTCTGTTTGTTTGTTATTGATCCAGTCTCCTTGATGCCTCGCCCCCCGGGAAGATGTCTAATTTTGTTTAAGATGTTTAGTGCTCCTCTCAGCCGCAGTGACTGGGGGGAGTGACGGTAAGGAGGATCTATCCCTGTGAAGACGGGCCAGAGGGGGTTGGTGTTCTGGTTATGTTGTTGTGTTTTTATTTTACTGCTCCTGGAGGTAAACTATCAGCCATGTTTAAGTGGGCAAAATGTCTGATACCCTCCTCTCTACATCCTCGGTGATAAATGTCTGTTGGCCAGCAGCACAGTTTTTCTGTTTCAATTACATTAATTGCAAATATCCTCTCGATGCATCCAATTGTGTCATCGCAGGGCAGTGATGCTCACAGTCTGTCAGTCTTTACCTCGGTGACAGTTTGTAGTATATACAAGGTATGATGGAAAATAAATAACATGCTAACTTGATATAAAGGGTTCTGGTAGTTCTGTATTGTTCTGGACTTTGTCCTGGCATGGAATAAATCCACTCATCCTTTAGAGGTCTGCTAAAATGTCTAGTGATCATCCCACGCTGGCCATTTGGCAAGGCCTCCTCTAATAACCAGGGAAGTCGTTACATCGGCATTTCCTTTATTTTGACCATAACCAGAAAATGCTCTTAGCTAGTAGTTTGTCCAGTGTATATACTGCCCTTTTCTCTGTGTTTTCTTATATGATACTGCTGTGTCTAAGTCATGAGACACTAGTGGCTGTTATAATATATCACATAAGAAGTGAATAGTATCTTGTAATGTATTAGGATGGTCTTTGTAGGACGCTTGGATTCTTGTAGAGTTTTTGGTCTTTGCTCTCTCAGCGTTTCACAGCTAACAGAAATAAGATTTGAAAGTATTTCACAGGGTTTACTCACCTGGTTGAAACCATACAACACAACTTTCACTCATCTGTCTGTGTCCGTGTGTGTGTGAGAGAGAGAAAGAGAAAGCATGTCACTCTGCACATCGATGTTAGCTAGTCCTCATGCTGAGCGAGATCTATAACCTGTAACCAGAAATAAACACAGAACATAAACACATCAATTTATTTGCTCTCCTCATTTTCTCTCTTCTGTATAGTTTGCAGGACAAGGGCAGGACATCATATGCTCATCCCGTTGTTGAAGTCCAAATGGTCTTTTGTGTTGCCATCCCATCCCTGTTAAAGTTGTTTGCGATAGCCTGAAGAGAGATGAAAACGAGCAGAATAACAAAGGAGAAGCGAATGGCACAGGGATCGAGAAAAACGGAGAGGGGGAGAGAGTGCAAAAGAGAGAGCGCTGACTGGCTAGTTTCACCTTGCAGTCACACAGTGTCTGGATGCGGAGCCAAATAGCAGCAGGCCACAGAGGGGAAACATTCAGCCCTAAAACACTGCACAGCACATTGATCTGGAAGCTTTGAAGTCTGCACTTGCACCATATCTAACATTACACTTTCTGTCTCTGTTATTATTAATGCCACTCACTCACACTCTCAATCTAGATAGATATTACTACTCTAGTTTTTAAATCATATTTTTCTTAAAAATAAGTTGATTTGCATTGGAAACAAGGGACATTATCTCATCCAGTTCACTTGTTTTAAGACCTTTCTTGACCTTTCTAGGAATTTTGCACTTAAGATATATCTAGACTGAATATGAGACGATGACTTGTTAGGATGGACATTTTTTGCATTGCAGAATCAAATGTGCATTATGGGGCAACAAGCTGTCAGTGTTAACACTTAATTGAAATACAAGGCCGACACACACTCACACACAAAATACACATACAAAGTCAACAAACATGATGCTTATAGGTGCTGATGACACTCTCTGAAAGACCCCCTCAAGCCACTCCCATCTTCATAATGACTGTGTGTACTTGCGGCTGGATCAAGAGAGCTTTGCTCTTTCCTGTTTTTGTGTTGACTGACAAGCCTCTGTGCCTGTGGGAGAAACCGCTCCCATTTCCATTCGGCTTCCAGCCCTCTCAGTCAACCCAATGTGACCCTCACAGGAAGAGCTGTAGGCTATTACTCTGTAATACTAGCCACCAGTCTCCAGAGAGCGAGACCAGGGGAGGCAGAAAAAGATGGAATGATGAAGAGAGCGAGATGGAGGGAGGCTGGAATGGTTCCTGTTTCCCCCCATGAGTCTTTCTTCAGCCCTTGCCCCAGGCTGGAAAACCAGGCTCATCGATCAGGCGAATTGTTAATGGAATCGTTTTTCCCCCCACATTTTCCCCACTCTTCATTTTCTTTAGTTAGATAACAGTTCTGCATTCTCACCCATCTGTAATACTCCAATTACTGAACCCAAGTTTCTAGTTTGAAATGGTTTATAAGGCCTATTTGCTTTGCCTCGTAGGACTTAGTATTGACTAAATAATAACACTAGAAGTGCCAACAGGTAATTTCCATTTTGCAAGCTTTCTAATAAATCCCGTTTGGACCCCGGTCCATGACCAATAATGGTTTCATTCATCCTTTCACAGAAGAAAAGCTGTGAACAAAATGTTTTTATACCCAGGCTAAAGACAAAATTCACCCACGCCATGTTGAACATTGTTGGATTATACTAAAAAGAACCATTAAACACATATTTTTGTACTTGAAATCACTAGTATTAATGTGATTAGTATTAGTACACTTGAAAACACATTTATTATATTTGTTTTTTTAGTTACACAGAACAAGAACGTCTAGTTCTTACTATACACTACAGTGATTTATCACCTTGATTAATACAGTTAGTTACTACTGTGATTGTTAATTGTTTGTGTCACACCAAGACAATTAAACAGATCGAGTTGAATTCTTGTCACACAGCACATTTCTCCATCTTGCTTTTAACAGGGTCCGTCACATACTGCACAAGCACAGTCTGGTTTGAAGAGGCTGAATGTTGAAGAAAATGTCAAGCCCTTTCTCTTCCTCTTGCTCTGTCTTGTCGCGTTCGTGCTTTCCTTCTGCCATGTTCCTTTTAAGAAAGGCTTTTAATAGTTCACACTCTTTAATTTTTCTGCCTCCTATTACCATAGAAACTGAGTGGGCAAGAACAAGCTCTTTTTTCTTTTTTTTTTCTCAGTTTTTATTCTCTTTTCCCTCCCTGAATCCATTTGCTATCACTGCGTGGCATAGCAAATGGATGTCACAAAAAAGGAACATTGCAATGTCATGTTCTGTATTCAGTTTTCTCTATATGTTGGCTAGTGTTAGTGTCTGACATGTATAAGAATCAATCAAAGTCCTGATCAGATTCTGCTGCCAATAGGGTCTATGTTTAAAGGTTTCAGGTTTAAAGGCTTAAAGGTTTCACTGTGCAGTAGAATATCTCTGAATAGAAATGCAAGCGCCGAAATCCCACCACACACACACACACACACACACACACACGGGACTGTGCCTAGCAGTGATTAGATTGTTGTGTGTAAAACAGCGGGATGGACAGGACTTTATGAGTTTGTACTGGCAGGTAAGCTCAGCTATGGGGAGCTTGTCTTGTTTTCCAGCAGGACTCTCGCCCCTACCATTTATTAGATCTGATCTGCTGTGCTGCACTGATCTCCACCCTTCCTTCCCTCTCTCTCTCTCCACCCCTCCTTTCTCTGCATATTGGGGTGTTGTATTTTTTTGAGGTATGGTCTGGCTGATGAGATGTGGCAGCGATACAGAGAGCGTGCTGCTTCTCCTTATTAGCACTGAAAGGGGGGGGCAGGCAGGATGATTGAGAGCGAAAGGGAGAGGGCTGAAAGATGACGGGAGGGAGGAGGAGGGCCCTGGACTTCTTTTTAGGACCCCGTTGCTCGGTAAGAGAGAGACTAACTTAGGTTTCCTTATATCCTCCTGTTGTAATCGGGCCTCAGCTGGTTTACTTCCTTCTCTGTAGTCAGTGACGCATATGCACATGTACACACACACACACACACACACACACACAAACACAAACTGAACTTCACACATGCAAACACACTTGCATGAATGCACTGAAATGTCTGCCTTTGTGTCAGTAGGCAGTGGATTCAACAAATGTCTGCCCATCTGTAGCTTGTTATTGTTAGAGGTTATTATTAGAGGTGTTTAGATGTACTTTTCATGGTAGTCTACTAAAGGAAATTTTTCTCCCTCCCTCCCTCCAGCTCTCCCTCTCCTTTTCCATCTCATCTGACTCTCCTCCCTAATCAGGCATGAATTTGCCTAGCCTCCCCAGATAAGGAGTTGAGAGAAGAGAAGGCAGAGGAGGGGAGGGAGAGAGTGACAGAGGGTTGGAGGTTAGAGGAAAGATCATAATTGGGATGACATTTTCTCCCAAAAAAAAAAAAAAAAAAAACCCAGAAGAACCCCTAGTCTAATGATTGGATGGGTGCCCATACACCACAAAAGGTCAGGTGTCTGTCTGCGTGTGTGTGTGAGTGTGTGTGTGTGCACGCTGAACTGGTTCATGCCTTATTTCCAATTTCCATTCCCAATGAGTATGACTTCATGGACATTATATATTATGTATTAGGAAGTTAGACTCAGAGTAAGGACAATAGCATGAAGGAAGCATTGCATTTGCTACAATAAAACAATTCTTTTTGTAAGGTCGATTCTGCCTCTGATCCACTGATTTAACAACTTTCGGGTGAGTTTGTATTGAATCGATATCTCTGTTTTCGGTGTAGCCAGAGTGGAAGTCTACCTCAGTGTTTCTCTTTCTCCTTATATATAAAGCAGTCAGAATTGTTCCTCTAAATCAGCCCATCCCAAACTATTCTGCTGTGAATTTCAACCACCGCCATGCTGTCTGAATAAATGACATTTCTGAACCAGAGCGAGTCAACAAGGACACAAAGTGTATGGGGGATGATATTTTTTGTCTGGTTGCTTGCACCAGATCAGACACAAACTCATACACACACACACACACACACACACATAACTGTTAGTGTGTACATTGATGTGTGTATTTGTTAAACATATCTTTAGATTTGTGTGTGTGTGTGTGTGTGTGCGCATGTGTGGAAGGTGCATATGTGTTAACAAAAAAGGCTGTTTGCTGCACATCAGTGGGTGATTGGCTCCCCACGGTGTGTCTTTGATAAGCTGGATAACAGGCTTTAGCAACAGCGATCAGTCTGAGAGGCTCTGTCTCTCTCTGTCTGCCTCCTCCTCTTTTCTTTAAAGACCACCACTCTGTCTCCTCTTCCTCTTCTGCTGCTTTCCTCTCTCTCTCTGTACATCTGTCACTTGCCTCTCTTGTCCCGTGCTGGTAAGCTGGTTCCCCGAGCCTAACAAGGTACCAGGGGACTTCAGAAAATGCACCCAGGAATTTGTTGAAGAGAACTAAACAAGGGATGATTCAACGCAAGATGGCTCCATTTCCAACTCACTTTCAGAGTCTCTTTCAGAGTACCATGGGTAGTTATCGGCCTGCGTCCACTTATAAACAAGACACAAAGATTCACACAAATAAAAAAACATTGGACAATCTTAACAATTTCAACTGCAGATTCTAGAAGAAGAATCATTTAACATTTGACATACCTGTTGTGTTGCTGTAAGTGTTGTTTTAAATAAAGTTCTGGCTCAGATTTCAGTATCTAACAAAGTTGTAGAAGTTTGGAAATACGAAGCAATGTGGCCAATTGGCTGCATCCCCATTGCAGCTTTATTAGCATCGGTACCATATGGCGATGCATTGCTTACTTTGTGCACATGTGCTTGTGTGTGTGTGTGCGTGTGTGTGCATATTTGCATGTATATGTGTGCGCACACGCGTCTGCATCTGTGTTTTTATGCATACATGAGCTCGTGTGTATGAGGTAGGCAACTGTTACTATTTCAGTGATTGGTCTTGATTCTTGGCAAACACCCTCCCAGACACACTCCCTTATCAACTAAGTCCTCAGCTGGAAGGTCTGGGTAATTGCAATTGAATCATGGGACTTTCAATCTGACCCTGTGCGTTTTTTTTTCCCGTTTTTTCCCTAATCTTGTTTTGCTGCAGGACTTCCTCACAGACCTGATGATGTCCGAGGTGGACCGCTGCGGGGAAAACGAGCACCTGATCTTCAGGGAGAACACGCTGGCCACAAAGGCTATAGAGGAATACCTCAAACTGGTGGGACAGAAGTACCTGCAGGACGCCCTCGGTGAGTGAGGCGGTGGGATTTGTGCATTTGTGCATTATGTGTGTGTTGTCGCCATGACATTTCCCAAGAAGCTGGAAGCAGGAGGAAATAAATAGTCAATATTGTTCATATGCCACCTTCACACCTACTCCTTTGCAGAGCTTCCTTTAAGCCACTGTTTCCTGCCCCTCCCTTTCTGTTGCTGTCTGTCTTGTCTTCACACCCACCTATCTTTCTCTCACTGTCTCTCTGTTAAACTCAGTGGGCAGTGTGGAAATCAGCAAACACTGATAGCATGCTTGAGTCTTCTCCTCCCTAGATAGACATTACTTCCCTTTTCTTTCTTACCCTGTAGTCCCATCCTCATTGTTGGCTCATGCTGCCTTGCACTCATTCTCCTACACCTCTGTCTCTGTATGGTGCTAATATTGATGCTCTATGTGTGCGTGTTCATGTGCAACATATTTGTCTGTGTGCATGCTTTTGCATGAATATGTCTCTTCATGCTTTTGTGAGTTGTTGGTGTGAATATTTGTTTCTCTCAGGGTTGAATCAGGAATGTATTGAGGGCTGGTGAATAATGCATTGCTGTTTTTGCTGTGGAGCTAATGCGTCTTTGAAGCCCGGCTAAATAACTATTGAAAGCATCTCTGTGGATGACTGACTGTGACTACTGTCGGGGCAACACAAGGACAACCAAGCCGATGCAGACCACCAGGGACCACAGACACCCTCCTGTCCCTATCTCAGTAATGCTGAACAGAGGGGGACAGCAACCTCTTATCAAACTAAAGATAGTTTCCCTTTATGGACTATTGACTCACTGCGTTCACTGTCTTTTACCTGAGCAAGGTCATCAGTGTGGAGAAGTTGTTCAATGATAATGGACCATTTTTTCTACCATGTTCATGGGCGATTTATTTTTCTGCTGAATAGACTAAAATGGAAACATAACATTTAATTTAATTGGTGTTACCTTGCGTGGCCCACCCAGGCTTGGGAGAATGTTATGGCTCTTTTAGTACTCTCGTATTTGGCCGTACCGTTTCTTGTCACTGGCCATAGTAGAGAATGATCTTCATCTGAAAGTAATTTCTTTTTATAGTTAGTGGATGGGATGCCCTCAGTGGAAACATTCAGGATGATGGACATTTTGTTGTTTAAATTCAACCTCACTAGTATGAGAGGGACAATATCGTATGCTGCCCCCTGGGGGTCTGATGTCATATTGTTGTTGCAACTTGCAACCCAGTGGGATTTTGCTACCGTTCCTAATCACTTCTGTGAACACAAGCAGAAAATGAT
Organism: Monocentris japonica; assembly: GCA_900323365.1. NCBI lineage: Eukaryota > Metazoa > Chordata > Actinopteri > Trachichthyiformes > Monocentridae > Monocentris > Monocentris japonica. The sequence goes on along the minus strand of OOFE01007309.1, from coordinate 4,506 downwards.
CTCAGGATTCCTTTACCCACTGTATCTGTCTCTGTGTTGGATAGACCAATCAAAATTGTTCTCTTTATGTTGTCATCTGAAAAAGGTCATATCTTACCTTTTTTTGTTCTTTATTTTTTCAGGTGAGTTTATTAAGGCTCTGTATGAGTCAGATGAGAACTGTGAGGTGGATCCATCCAAGTGTTCATCCGGCGACCTGCAAGAACACCAGAGCAACCTGAAGATGTGCTGTGAGCTGGCCTTCTGCAAAATCATCAACTCCTACTGGTAAACACTCTGCCAACGGGGGGGCGGGGGGCATTGGATTTTTATTTTTTTTGCTTTTGTGCACAAATAAGTAATTCCGTTAATTTTAGACTAAACTTCAATAAAATAAACATTAATAACTAATAACTAGAGGTAACAAGTACTGCTTTACTGCAGTACTGCAAAGTCAAGTTTATTCCCATTTCAGACTTGGACTTTAACATTGATAGTTGGCACATGAAGCTCAGTATTGGGTTATAGCATTTGTCAGTACCTGTCATCCAATGTCCTTCAAATAATGCTTCCCACAAAGACACAAGACTATCGATAATTTGATGCTGACCCTCCCAAAAGTGGCTTATTAACTCCTGTCCTCTCTCTGACTGTTGGCAGCGTTTTTCCACGAGAACTGAAGGAAGTGTTTGCATCGTGGCGACAGGAATGCAGTAACCGGGGGCGACCAGACATCAGCGAGCGTTTGATCAGCGCGTCCTTGTTCCTGCGTTTTCTGTGTCCAGCCATCATGTCCCCCTCGCTTTTCAATCTGATGCAAGAGTATCCCGATGACCGCACTGCACGCACACTCACGCTCATCGCTAAAGTGACCCAAAACCTGGCCAACTTCACCAAGTGAGTGTGTGCTTCGCTGCTTGTCTGAATCAAGCAGCCATCTTGCTGCATTCCAGTTTAACAGAACATTATACAGCATATCAAATGTATATCAACAGTATAAACCTTTCTGAATCTCTGCATCTCTGTTTGCCTCCAGGTTTGGCAGTAAGGAGGAGTACATGTCCTTTATGAACCAGTTCCTGGGGCATGAGTGGACCAACATGCAGCACTTCCTGCTTGAGATCTCCAACCCCGAGACTATCTCCAATACGGCGGGCTTTGAGGGCTACATCGACCTGGGCCGGGAGCTGTCCACCCTGCACTCCCTCCTCTCCGAGGTGGTGTCCCAGATGGAGCAGGTACCGGAGCTCACACGTTGTGCTATCAGCTGCTAGGCTCTTCCCTCATTCACCCTGTCAACCAGTTGTAGCATTTTGTAGCTACTTTGCTCTCTCAGAGCTGCTTAAACACCAGGATGTTCCTATATTTCACTAAGCTATGTTTGAAGAATTTCGGACAAGGTGATTGCTGAATATGCCGAATATGATGCAAGTTTTGTAACAACACTGTCACTACACTGATACTCACAGCAGGAGATATGACAACCTTAGCCATCATTTCATGGGCAAATCAAAACTAATATCTTGTTGCTTTCCGTTTCTGGAAAATGCAGACAGAAACACATCTGGGTAAAAAAATGGAATTTGGATTTAAACATTGAGTACCACGGGTACATTAGGCCAAATTGTTGTGGAAATAGTAAAAAAAAAATTGTTTCAAGTAGTTTGAAAAGATAATCACAGACATGTTTAAGCATGGCTACATGAGAGGGGGAAAAGAGGTCAAAATGCCAGATAGACAGTCATCAATGATATAGGTGTACAAGTGCGTTCAATCACATGCCAGTGAGTTTGTGCAGGTAGTTTTCATTGATGGGCAAGGGTCCCACACTCTACTCAAGCCTAGAAATTTCTCTAGGTTTTGATTTAGAGAAATAATGTTCAGCACAATGTGTTAAGATGCTTGTTAAAACAATACAAATTGAAAAGAAGCATAGTAAAGCATAGTTATACTAAGTGTAAAAACACTTATATCAAATCCTGAATGTGGGGAATGGATTTCACCGGGCCCTGCTTATAGGCATGTTTCATCAGTGATAGGCAGCTCTAATGGATGCATTACCGGTCACAGGAATTCTAAAGATCTCCGATGCATTATCGCGAGCCTCGGGATTTTAATCGTGCATAGCCGACATTAGGATGTTTACCGTACAACAATCAATAATGTATTATTGCATTACATCAACAGCACACTTGGGGAGAGCGCTGTAAAGCTTCTGAGGCTGGGTGAGGCATATTAATGGTTTTACAAGGACACTTCCATTAGCTGTGGTTGGCAGATGGGAAGCTGGTAATAATCAGATGGAGAGTAGATCCATGTTCCTTTTTTTTTTTTTTTTTTTTTTTTATATTAATGGTACAGTCGTACATCCACCTTTCAGTAACCTGCACTTTCAATAATTCAGAATTGACTCGAGCGTATTTGTCTCCGTTACTCCACAGAGTGCAGCCTCTAAGCTGGGTCCTCTGCCCAGGATCCTACGGGAGGTAAACACAGCTCTGTCCAACCCGTCCAGCATGCAGATGACCCCCGGACAGTCCTCGGAGCACATGGGCTCCCCACCCACCGTGGCAGGCTGCAGCATCTCCACAGGCCTGCAGAAGATGGTCATAGACAATGAGCTTTCTGGGTAAGAAGTAGGGGCGGTACTTAGGATCTCATCAAGATCGGCTCCTTCAGAGAGATTGTGCCACTGTTCAGTTATTTCAGATCATGACACTGCTGTCTCCTGTGTTGGTTTTTGAATGAACATCTCATCAAGGTGTAACTCAACTTAAACCTATAGAGTTGGAAGATCATGAGACGTATCATTTTGGTTTCTGTGCGACACACTGGCTGTTGTCCTTCAAAGCCGACATCAGCTGGAGTCTGCACTCACCGCCAGTAGGAGCGGCTCCGCTGAGTGTTAATATGTTTGTCGAGTGTGGCTGTGGCACAGCGGGAGTCTCACCCCTGCTTGTTTACATCAGTTAGATGAAACCTCATTTACTCTCCTGTGGCTGACTACATACTCAGAGGCCTTATCTCGCTCTTGTCTGTGTTCTCATAATCTCTGGCAGAAACATGGAGGCGACACTCACACAGACAGACAGACGTGACATGAAGGCTGACAGGCCAACACACAGGCAGATAGATCACC
>OOFE01007286.1:1591-13050 GCA_900323365.1 Monocentris japonica | reverse complement strand
CTCTACACCCCACCCCACCCACTGGCAGCACCCTTCAAGTTCGGACACAACAAAGCACACCCTGATCATTCCGTCTGTATGTCTGTCTGTCTGTCTGCCTGCCTGCCTGCCTGTATGTGTTCTCCCACAGCAAAGGGCTCTGCCTCTCAAAGGTCAGCTTAGGGCCGGTGTGTTTGTCAGGCCAATCGATGGCCGCCGCCAGGAACACGCTCAGTTATGTAGCAGGCAGGTCGGCTAGTAGTGGACAGCTCTGACCACTTCCACGTTGGGAGGCCGTCACCAAGGGAGTGAGTCTGTGTGTGTGTGTGTGTGTGTGTATGTGAGAGAGAGTGTGTGTGTGTATGTTTGTTTGAGAATATCTGCTTGCAGTGGGGGAATATCTCTTGCTACCCCTCCATATAATCAATACCATCCAGCTCTATTATTCTGAAATGCTGTGTGTGTGCGTGTGTGTGTTGTGGGCTTATCAACAATGATGGCGGATAAGCAACTGGCGTGTGACAAAGAGAAATGGTGTCTAATTCAAGGTCAATAAGCCCTGTGTCACTCCTTCACTTTCACAGAGGGGAGGGAGAAGGCATTATGTTCCTGTTGGTTACCAGAGCAAACATGACATCCCCACTGGAGCTCATATCAATTTGTAACATGACCCTCCATCACAGCAAATGATGTCAGCACAGGTCGCTTTTTCAAGACGATCCCTCTTTGGTCCATCGACGTCGATTTTTGTTTTTTATGTCGCCTTCGTTATTGTATTTGTTTTTGCTTGACTGATGTGACTATTCAATCATGTTAGTATTCATTGTTTTATGTGGAGTCAACAATGAATGGATTCAGTGTTTGCAGAAAGAGTAGCCAGCACTGCAACATTTTAGTAGTGGGGATATAAAAGCTCTATTCTGGGACCAGAACTGCAATTTGAGACAGTATTTGCAGTTTTCCTCTGTGAATTTTTCTTAAGTGAAATATAAGCGATGGGCATGTTAGAGTTGTATATTGTAGAGTTGTATTTTGAACATATTCAGTATCTCCTCCAAATATTATCATCATCATTTATAGTGCCTTCGAAAGCATGAATCCCAGCATAAGAGCAGACAAAGGTATGTCCTCATACTTCCCCTCCTCCAGTGACCCTCTCACTAATTTGCTAACACCAGCAACTCCTTTCCTCAAGCCTGTACATCTTTCAATGACTCTATTAATCTAATCGTCCACTAATTGGTCAAGATAGCCTTTTCCCCAATGCTTTTTATCACAGGCTAATTAAAAGAGCCCAGTAAAACCTGCTGAAATCGTGGTGTCTTGTTAAAATGGCTTGATTGACAGATTGTCCCTGTACATCTCAGAGAAATTTCTTTAAAGAGAATGGCCTCCTTTCATGCTAAAATTTCACTAAAATGATTCATACCTTTGTGACAATTTAAAGCCCATGTCCCTCACCGAGTAATAAAATGTGACGTCAAATTGCCAGTGACTGATAAATCTTTAATATAAAAATTGTACAAGAATTCTGATACAAATTACAAGAGGTATTTGGACAAAATATGAATAAAATTCCATTTACATCCCAAAACCCTTATGCATTTTATGCAAACCATAAACAGTTATGATACAAAAAAAATACAAGAAAAGCAAAAAAGAAAGAAATAAGAAAAAAGAATCATTTTAAAAAGAGGACCATTTTTTCCTCCTGTCTGCGAATGGGAAACACCTGTTTAGGTTACATACAGTATTCATGAGGCTTCCAAATCACCATTTTGACACCAAAGTGAGGCAAGCTCCTCCGCTCTATTTGCTCTTTGCAGTGCGACTATGTAGCCATGCTATGCTGTCAAGTGCCAATGCGGTAACACAGCCATTTTATGACACAAACACAAATGCATTGGATACATGAAAATGAAAAGTGAAAAACAAAATCTAAATTCTTCAAGCTTATTTATACTTTAAGACTATAAAATAGGATTGGTATGATGGCAAACATTACGCTTTGAGCAATTTGACTTTGCTGTAATGTTTTTTTTCAGGATCATTGACATGTCACGGTTTCCAGTTCAAATTTATGAGGGAAATTTAAAACATATCACACAAGACTGAAGCATCTATACAAGCCCACCTTTCTTTATATTTCTTATGACGCTCCACCAAACAATTTAATCCCATTTTGCTCCATGAGCTACCTTAACCAGACAGTTTGCATGCAGTGTCACCTCCCTTCCTCTCTGCTTACACCTATTGTACTCACTCGGTTAATGACTTGAACGAAGTGGACAATGGTTAACGGGTCAGCAGCTGCAACCTTTTGCTGTCCCTTTCTCACTCTGGGTGCTATAGAGAACTAAAGAAAAAGTGATGCTTAACGCTCTTAAGAGATGTGCTCCTGGGGACCCATTCAGATTGTAATGGTCCCAATGGCCTGGTCACTAGGTAGTAGCATGCACCTAGACCCGTGTGGCCGGAGAAGTGGGAAAGAGGAAGATTGGATCGGGGGCTCTCTCGGAGGAGATGAGAAAATTGGTGGTCATTGCTCAGAGGAGAGCAGAGTGTAGGGGAGAGGAGGGGAAATGTGAGGGGTGGCTCGATCTCTCTCCAGCAGGCAATCAAGAAGCTGGCATAGAGTCCTGGGGAGTCCTGGCCATACTGCTCTCCTCTTTCCCTGTGTTCCTCTCTTTCTCCCCTGCCTTGTTAAGTGACTGCCGCAAGGCTCCAGCCAGACCACTTTCTTAGCCCAGTCCCTCTCCTCCATCTCTCTCTCTCTCGTTCTGTCTCCCTGGCTATGCTGGACAGTCTTTTGTGTGTTGGGGCAGTTTGCTCTGCTCATTTACAACCTCTTAGAGCTCAGAGCTCTGGTGCTATGCTGGCATGACCAGTGCTGTGCAGGAGAGAGAGAGAGAGAGAGAGAGAGAGAGAGAGAGAGAGAAGGAGCAAGTAGGAGGTAAGAGAAAGACATTGTAAGGGAATCTCTTTTATGCTATTCATTTTTCTGTCTGGCACAAACAAGTGCACAGATAGAATAGAGAGGTCAGGGATTGCAGCTGCTGCTTGAGAAATGGACAACTTTGGACATGAGGAAAGTATTGGAGTCTGAAAACAAGACGTATTTTTCATCAGATCAAGTGGGGCGTAGAAGCTGAGATTATTGGCCAAAGCACATTTATTAAGATGACTTTCGATATTTTGGGTACATACGTGTGAAACATGTGCTTGCTGGCCATTCTAATAGGTTTCCTCATTTGTTTTAAACACTGTCCACTATAAAATAATTCAAACCATTTGCTATTAAACAAGGAACATTTTTTAAAAAGAACTTAGGATTTTCCATTCCTGTCCGACTCAATGCTAGCTCACACCATTCTCCCTAATGAAATGTTAGCCTACTCTATAGTGGCAGTTAATGCTAGATGGGGAGTTTCATTTCCTGTGGTGAGAATACTCTCTATTTTTCTTTACCCCTGTCTCCTCCATCACTAGAGGTTAACAAGTCATCTAGTTGCTGTCATCCTTCTGGCTTGTAACTAGGAAGTATATATGAGTGTGCGCCTGTCTTCTCTGTGTGTGCATGCACGTGTGTGTGTGTGTGTGTGTGTATGTGTTTGCATGTGTGTTTGTTAGAGAGAGACAGCTGTCAGCAGGGTTCCTGGAGTAGCACTTTTTTTATTTCAGCCAGTGAGGGCTGGGGGGATTGAATGAGTGAATGAGGCAGCAAGCGCCTCAGTGAAACCCACTCCTGGGAGAAGCCAGGGGTTCCTGTACTCAATTTTCCCTTCACTGGGGATAAACAGGCAATTACCCATCCCTTTTTCCTATGCCATGGCCGTCCGGTGAACTTAAGCATACACTATTAGTGTGTGTCCCTGTAGGACCTGCGCTGTGGGGTGTGGAGGTGGTAAGTGAGTGGCGGGTTGAAGGAATGGGGAAGGGGGTTGTTAAATGACTGTGCTCTGAGAGACAGAGAAAGATAGAAAAAAATGAGCAGAAGAAATTGAATTGAATTGAATTGAACTGAACTGAACTGAACTGATCTGAGCTGAACTGAACTGAACTGAACTGAACTGAACTGAACTGAACTGAAACGAAACAAACCAAACCAAACTGAATCGAATTGAAAGATGTGGAGGGGGGTCGGGTTGGGAGGAGTAATTTAGAGCACACTTTCTATCTGTTTCCTTCTTTTTCTCTTTCTGTCAGTGTCACAGTCTTGTCAGCAGCCTTGGTGTCTGGCAGCGTAACAAAGTGACAAGTGAGTTATTAGACAGATGAGGCTGGAATGGCAGGGACGCCTCCAGGTAACGGAGAAGCAGCACATTTTTAATGATCGTTGCTGTCATCCTTTCCTCCCTAGTCAGCCTTCCTTCTCCGCAACCTTTCCATCAGCCTCAGCTCTGTCGCTCTCTTTCTTTATCTCCAAAAAGAGAGGATTTAAAACTGCATGTGTTATGTAGGTGGAGACTTAAAAAAGATGAGATGTTTCAGAGTTACACCAGCATAGGTCATGTCTAACGTCTAAGTGGTTTAAGTAATGAAAAAAATGGAATTCAACACTGTCATGGATGTAAGCGGTTGTGAATACTGTACAGCATACCACATTACACTGCATATTTTTCCCTCGGTGTGTAGCACCAGTCAAGAAAGAGAAGCTCTCCTTGTATAGTAACACATGGCATTGCTAACACATTGATAAACAAGTGAAAATGAGGAACAATCTATTTTTTGTCTTTTTACAAAAGATATTCTCATACTGGACAAAAACATCTCCATGAAGATACATCACCCACCAATAAATACCCCTTTCCCTTGGCTACTTTGCCCAGTTACTGGAAATATTTGTACCTTAAGATAGTCATGGACACTTTTAAAATGGCTGCAACTAACAGCCAGGAAAATGGCAACATTTTTCACAGAGCACATTTGTAGCTGACACTCAGCAATGGAAACCAATACCTAAAATATCACAGCAAAAGATTTAAGACTCAAGTGCATCATATCAATTCAATGGGGTATAATTACAGTACAATTTCATACTGAAAGAGTTTTTCTTTTCTTTGTTTTGGTCACAGTTGAAGGACTATTTTCTTTCTTTTTCTCTCTATTTTCTCGGGACAGTCACATTTCATTAAGATGCCCATTTTTTACTCTATTAGAGAATAAGCATCAGCTCTTGCATTGATAACCTTGTGTGACCATGTCACAATAATTACATGCAGTAGAAAGATTACCTTACTAAACCTCTGAACTAATTATTGTGATAATAACTGGCAACCATACAGTCTTACACAAATTACTCCTTAAAAAGAGGAAAAGAGACAAAATCATTACTACTTAAATCCTCTGCGTTCGTAAAACAGCAGTTTATATTCAGTCACGCACTGGATCTGTTTTGAAGCAAAATAATTTGGAGAAACTTTCTGAACACAGATTTGAGTGATGGGGGAAGATGTTGGGTTTCGTTCAGGGAAGCTAGGTGTTTTACATTGTAAAGTTGTGTTTGAAACTGAGCACGTGCAAAAAGAAACTGGCACAAGGATGTTGAAGGTACTGTCATTTCCCTTGGCACTGTAGCCATCAATGACCCCGAACAACACAAAGACTCACCATTGCAAAAGTCCTCATTATAATAATATTACACATCCCCTTGTATAGATGCAAAGTGCAAAAACTGAATTGTATACTAAAGCTAATAAACATAACAGACAAAAACAAAATAGAAGAACAGAGAATGATATCAGTGTAGGAGCCTAAAAAAGCATGCCGGCAACCTCTCAATATCTAACAAGTAGATAAAACAAGTCACATGATTTTTTCCTAGGTCTCAGTTTAAAATGTGTCCTTGAAGCTAACATAAATGAGTCAAGCTAGTAAGATGCTACCTCTTTCTTGCCTATAGCTGGAAGTATTGTACTGGACTGTAACATAAAAACCATAAAGAGAGAGAAAAAAGAAGCGAACAACCATCAACACAACTCTTTTACACCAAAAGCCTCTTGGGACATTATTTACAAATTAAGCTGTCATGCTCTTGTATGGGGTTCCTTTAAAAGCTATCATTACACAAATACAACAAGAAAATTTTCTTTTTTTTCAATACTATCATTTCTGCAGGCAAAGTCACAAATAAGAGTTTGAATAGATTCTTTGGAGATGGACATAAAAACAAAGTGGGAGAGGTTTGAAAAGAAAGAGGGAAGGGCTTATGGAAAAATGGTGGAGTTTTGGAATAAAGGAAACTCCATGCTCAAGTGTGTCATCCTATTCTTCCAAAGAAGGAAAGGTGAAAAGTCACAATGATAAATTGTGTTTATAGTCAATGAATTTTATAGAGCGGGCATAGAAGTGTTGAACAAGGACTTACAGAGAATGGGCAGGAGCCATACATGCATTTAGCTTGCATTTGATGGCCCAAGGGTGGGGTTAATAACTGATTTGAGGAGGAGGATGGTGTGAGGATGAAGGGAGGAGTGGGCAGACTGGCAGGAGGGTAGAGTAATAAGTCATTATTTAGTCTATTATAGTGGAGAAGGGCATGTTTTTATGGAGGTTGGGGTTCTGAGAGTGTCGGTTACGGCTGCGCACAGAGCTGAACACCATGTTGCAACCAGGGATTTTGCACTTGTGCATCTCACGCAGGTGCACAGTCTTGTAGTGCACACGCAGCGTCCCTTTGTTGCTGTACATTTTGTGGCAGATGTTGCAGAGGATCCCACTGCTGCCACCATTACTGCCCCCGGTGGACGAAAGGAGAAATGGTGAGGTGGAAGGGTCCAACCCCTCACCTTGTCCTTCTCCTCCTCTTAGTTCTCCAGTCTCATCCCGATGCCCCCCTTCAGCCTGCCCCTTGGCACGCTGGGAGCAGTCTTCCCCCTCACTGTTGCCCTCCTCCTCATCCTCTTCTCCCTCCTCCTCCTCTAGGTCATCTAATAGGATGCCCTCATCGCTGCCTTCGTCTGACTCGTGTGAGGAGTGGATACTGCCGCTGGATTGAATGCTGGATGTTGTGCTCAGGTCCAACACCATGTAGTCATCTGGCTGGCCCCGGTAGAAGCCATTGGTGTGTTGGTTTTGGAGGTCTTGGTTGAGAGGGTGGTGGGGATACTCATTGCTCGCGGGGAAACTGGCATTGCGGTTCAGCCCAGTGGTCCCCAGGCTGGCACCTCCCATACCCACCCCAGCCATTGTGTCCAGACCCATGTGGTGACCAGCATAGATCTTGGCCAGGAACTCCGCTCGCAGGTCCCTGGGCAGTGGCGTGAGTTGGGGGTCCAGGACAATGTCATCCAGCTCTTTGGTCAGCAGTTTGCGGTGCAGGTTGATGTTGGAGCTGTGCCTAACATGGAGAAAGAGTCAAAGTTGTAGATCAAAATGTCACCGATGTATGAAGAATACACAGTGCCTATCATATAAAAAATTAGCTATTGTGTCTCACTGAATCAAAATGCCTTTACAATCCAGTATGCTTCATATTGTCAATAGTTCTCTTACTTATATGAAATGGTACCTGGCTATTTCATTCTCTGCAAAGATCTACTATCCAAGAACCGCTTGTAACTTGCATTATCATTATTATTGGCAATTACCCAGAAAGACTCACACACTGAGAGAACTCCACCCTGCAGATCTGCTCAGCAAAGCGCACTAGTGTGGCACAGAGAGAGAGAGCATCCTGCTAGTGTGTTTACCACTGTCAGCATGTCTGCACTGCACAGCCCTCAAATCCAATAGACTCTGACTCAATTAAATACTCCACCATATTGAATGGGAGTTTATCAATTGATTCGAGCTGTGGTAATGTGATAATCGAGGGGAACTGGATAGCATATTATCACTGGGCCCTGACAGCGTTATCGCATTCTTTCCCTATTGGAGGTGGCTTAATCGAGCACCTCAATGAACGTGTCTTTCTGCAGCCCTGGCTTTAATAAAGACGGGCATTTTTTCCAAACACAAGACAAGCTGTATCACGTAATGTGCTACAGCTGATAAAAGAAACTAGAGGTATGTAACAAGTGCCATGCTGAAGCCAGGATACTATTAGTGAGGATTTCAGTTATCATACAAAGCCATGCTAAAGGATGCAAGGTGAAATGGGCTTGACAAATCAGATTCAATGCTTTTTCACTCCAATTTCACAGTTGTCAATTCAGACTAAGAAAAAGGGGACCCACATCACACATGTCACAATAAAATTGCATAACACAGAAAAGAAACTTCAGCAGCTAATGACTGGTGTCAGATATGACATACACAAGGCCCATTCCTCTCATATCAGGCCAGGACTTAAATCAAATAGGAAAATATGCAATCACTCAGTGCCTTTAATGTGAGGGGTATCCATGCAGGGAGGGCACATGTGTTTCAAAAAAATACAAAAAAAATGAAAAGAAAAGGGTCATCCTTGGCAGGACGGGCAAAAATGGAGTCACAATGGATAGTAGAGCTTACCAGCAGTGGCAGGGTTGATGCAGTCAAAAAGGGTCCCTTTCCTTTAATTATTTACTTCCCTATCCGACATTCTCCTGCAAGAGGTAAAAATACATTCATTTGAGGGACCCTTTTCTGTGTACCAGGCAACCAGGAGCCCGTCCACTCGAGCATCGTCAGCATTGAGGAGAGAGAGAGCGTGGCAAATCGATTGGCCGTGCCTGTGACTGTGTGTGTGTGTGTATGTGTGTGTGTGTAAAGACAGAAAATATGCTACTTCCATATAGTGGACTTTGATCAAAAAGACTATATAAATCCTTTGTTCTTCTTTTATCCTTTGATAGTACAGTTGCACCCATATGGCGTTAGCTTATGGCTAAAATATGGGAGTCGTGATTCAATGTCTGTGGTACTATATCCCTGTCTAGTCAGATACATGTGTGGCTGCGTGGCTGTGAGAGGCCAGAATTGTTTTAGACTGTCTGAAGACTTCTGTAATGAAGAATCAATATAAGGGGAAATGGGCATAATTTTCCTTCCATTTAATGGGTAGGGATACCAACCAACAGGCTTTGCTGCACAGAGGGGGCATAGGTTTGCTTAAGCCTGAAGGTCAGGATGCTGTGGATGATGCTCAGGTAGGCGGGTCCTTTGCAACATGTCTCCATCTCTAAAACAACACCTTCTCACTGCTAATAAGCTCTAGGTTGCCATGGCTAATTCAGGTCTTAAGATATTGAATCAAACATGCTAAATGCCATGCAGTAAGTACCCTGTGCTATAGCTACAATACTCATTTAAACACCAAACTGTTATTAATATCAAACTGAAAATTAATACCATCTCTAAATTAACAACATTCACACAATTCTCTTTCTAAGATATATGTGAATAGCAACAAATGAAAGGAAACAAATCAAAAGATTATTAATTTATGATTGTAACTGTTTGGAAATGATTTGCTTCTAAGAGCTGGACTGAGGATACACAGCCGACTTTATGACCATTTGAATAAACATTATTATTTAACACCTGTGTTGGCAATGCCTCCCTACTCCAAATATTCCAAAGAAGTCAGCTGAATGAAGTCGACATGATGCCCTTCATTTATCAGATTTAGACTTTCTGCCCCATTTCCCTCCATCCCTCTACCGCCATCACCTCACTTCAATACGCCCTATCTTTCCACCCCCAAACCCAACTCCTTAGTTCCCCCTTTCCTCCATCTCTACCTCCCTGTTGGCCAGTAATGTGGCTGGCAAACCAATTTGACAGTCTCATCTTCGCCCAAAAGATGGGGGAGGCCTCCAGAGAGCCCATTTTTGACTGTGCAGAGGAGGCAGAGCGAGAGTGTGCCTGTCTCAACTGACGTTAATCATCTTTAGGCTCATCTGATGGCCCTTGCCCTTATTTGTGTGCGCGCGTGTGTGTGTTTGTGTGTGTGTGTTGACTAAATGAGGCATAATGTGTAAATGAGAGGGGAGGCCAAGTGGTATTAAACTGACGCCAGTGGTTCTTTGTCTTTCCTGTCATTTGGGGTGTGTTATGAGGTTTTGGGTGGAAGTGGGAGGACAAGAGTTTTAGTAACATTTATCATCCTCTGTCACTGTTCTACCTCCGTTTGCATTGTTTCGGTCTGTTGTACAGCACAAGTGGGAAAGAATTAAGGCCTGTATGAGGACCCTCATATAACTATGACTTGTAATTAAGTTGAATTATGGCTTGTAATGTTTGATGTCTGTGTGCTTGTATAAGCTTCTACATGTTATTCATCTAACAATAAAATGATTAGCTTTATTCTAGATCACAAGGAAACTGTCAGTGATAAAGAAAAAGCACATACTATTATGGCGTTTCACACTTTTAATCAGTAGATATTTTGAACTTGGATAAGTGGCTTTTGCTAAGATATTCTCTCTATAAGCAGTGTGCCGTTTGTTTATAAGAGACAAACAGAGAGCTGATTGTGAAGGAGCAGAGCCGGGCCCACATGCCGTGAGGGGAACAAGGGAAAAGGAGGGAGACAGAGAGAGGGAGGCGATGGGCGGAAAGAGACTCTCTAACATAATTAACCTTCACTCTCTCCGTTTGCAGTGGCCCATGCAGGGACCATGGGTTGCGCACTAGTGCACCATGGGAATGTGGAAGAGGGAGGACACCTGGTTGCAGTGGCGACATAGAAGGAGCAGGTTAAAATGGTGGAGGGAGCGTGAAAAAAAAAAACAGGCCAGGCTGTTATAAAGGAGATAAGTAACGCAGGTCACTGATTTTAAAAATATGATTAACGAGGCTAATAATGGTGATGATTACTGGTTCGCACGCCTTTCCAGTAGTTAATCACACAGCTTCTTCAGCACTACTGCCGACTGCACTCCCCACAATAAATATGCAATCATTTACCTCTGCAGCAGGCAGCCAGGGGGCTAGGGAAAACACCCCACTGTACAACCACACACACACACACACACACACACACACACACTACAGGCTTGCTAAAAGGTACATTACATTATCCTTTCCTGTGTGTGTTTGAGTGTGAGTGTGTGTGTTTGTACACACAAAGTGCATTTGTGTGTGCATGTGTTTGTGGTTTTTGTGAGTGTATGTGCGTGTGTGTGTGTGTGAGATCTGTTGATCACTCTAGCCGCTTCACCATAAAAAAGGAGCCCAGACCCAACTCCAAGACTCGACCCAAGACTATTGACATTGAACTTAACAGTGTCTTTACAATGTGTTCTACTCTCACAATGTCATTGTCTCTTTGCTTGTTTTCCTTGCAGATGAAATATTCACACCTACTTTATCTTATTCACTTTGATATGGGAGCTTTTGATGCTACCATTTGATGGTGCGCCTACGTGCCTTTGGGATGTCACTCAACCGAGTCAATGGACTAATCGAATACGTAGAAGTACATGGACGTCCTGTCGTTGGATGTCAACAGCACTTTGGGAGGTGGTGAGTAGAAGAAGGCAGTTAGGATTGTATATTACATTATTCAGCTGTAACAAACAACTGGTGTCTGTACAGCCACTCTTCACCTTCCT
>OOFE01007257.1:1263-18892 GCA_900323365.1 Monocentris japonica | reverse complement strand
GTGTTCTTTCTCCGCGTTAATGCATTCACATCAGACCGTATTGCATCCCGGAGCCCCTTCCTATGCCTATTATTAGGGCTGACAAGCCATTCATTCCAATTACAATTACCAAAACACTGGGAAGAAGTAAGCAAGGCAATTGTAAGTGAAATTGATTGCATCTCAGTGCTGCTATCTGCGACTGCCAATTGATGACCTGTATCGAGCCTCTGCTGTTGGTGCTATTCAATTCGTCTTTTGTGTGTGTGTGTGTGTGTGTGTGATCGTTTTACACATGCAAATGATTTTGTGTGCCTTTGTATTTGTGTGTGTGTATGTGAAAATCAAGTGGCATACACATCCACGGACACACGCGCTTCAGTGCTCTTTTGTTTCCCATTACCTACGATTAAAGGTGTGTAAATATGTGTTGCGTAATTTGTCCAAAAAGGGCAGAAGTGCATTGTCGCCTTTGATAAATTAGGGTGCTTTCCATTTGTGTGGCGAAGTACATTACGTGCATGCATACTGAGCAGAGCACCGTCTCCACTGTGGCCTCAGTAACTGTTTCCTATCGATTCCTCTTTGAAAACTTTGCCACTTCCTTATGATGTACACAGATTATATTTTAGTTATGACTAGGATTAAGATTATCCTCTCATCTTTGTCTCGTTGGCCTTCCCCCTGCGAATGACTCCTGAATGTGAAGGTGACATGGATCTTTGGTGGTTTTGAGAAAAAGAGAAACAACACCAAAACCATCAGCACGGCACCATCTCCAACCTGGAAAAAGAGAAACTGTTAAGATAAGCTGAGGAGAGGAGGCGAAGGCGAGACAGACACTCCCTTAAAACTCAAATTGAACAAGAGAGAAAGAGAGATAAAGACAAAGACAGTAAAAGAGTTAAATAATGCAGCAGAGGTAGGGTGGGTGGCTGACAGAGGCACCACTCGGACCACAGCACCCCCGGGTTTTGAGTGCAGTGTTTACCTGGCGCAGGTTGCGGGTGACGCGCACGTCATGCCAGGCGTTGTCGTTGAACTTGCCGTTGACGGGCTCCACCAGGGCCTCGAAGGCCCCCGAGCCCAGGTTGATGACCAGCCAGACGGCGCCGCTCTTCAGGGAGAGGTTGACGTAGTCCGCTGACTTGCCGGTGTGCAGCATGAGGCCGTTGCGCTGCAGTGTGCGGAAGGAGAGCGTGATCTCGTCGGTGCTGCTCTGGATGGGCGTCAGCGACAGGTCGTAGCAGAAGAACTCGTTGCCCTTGAAGGTGGCTACTGACTCTTCCTTACCTGGAGAAAAGGGGAGAGAAGGGGAGAGGTGAGTTTAAGGAGGTTTTGGATGAAAGTAGGGTTAGATTTTCAATGGAGAGTTTTAGTGTCTCATGATCTAAATGCTGCTTCAGAGGCTTTACCACCCTGACTTGGAACCTTTTGGAATTATTTGCCACATATCCAAAAATATTATTATCGGCTTACAAAAACCCATATTGGTTGAAGCCTATATTACAGCTGGAGTAAAATCAGTGCAACACTGGGATCGCACTGAATCTGTTCAAAAAGCATTGTGTGGTGTAAACGGGTTGAGTCGAAACTGATTAGACATGGTTATCGATTGTAGTAGTACAACATCAATTTTCCTTGCAGCTCTAATTCACAAATGAAATGTTTTCATCACAAAAACGTCACGGGGAAAAACAACAATTGGTTTAGCTTGTGGACGCGTTATGAATGCATACGACACCATTGCGTATGTGAAGAAATGATGCAGCAGTAACGGATTCTCTCTTCTGAAATAAGGGTTAAAAAACGGGTACGAATCAGAGAGAGGGAGAGCGTTTGAAGGAGAGGGAGAAGGAGAAAGCAGGAGAGAAATGGGAGATCAAGAAGCCAAAGACCAGGCAGATTAGAGGAACAATTCAATAAAGAAAAATGGAAAGAAGAAGATGTATTGACGTCTTTGCCAACACCTGTCAGTCTGTCTGCCACACATGCCCTCCTTCCACCGCGGTGAACTTTGTTCACACACTACCAGTCAAAACAGCCGGTTTACACAATGGATACGTCAGACACCGGCCTAACAGCAGGGGAGGACACTGGTTCCGCCTGTCAGGAACTGAACAGACACCCGCAGCCATCACAACAGAAACCATTCCTGCCACAATACACACAACAGTAACACGAGTCAAAGTGTGCAGCCACTGTCATGGGTAACAATAATAATGAAGCATCAATTAAAAGAAGCTTTTTTTTTGTATTTACAAATTGCTTATACATACTTAAATTTATATATAAATCACATAATGAAAATTTTGTAATTGATTTGATTGTAATTTAGTGCTTATTTTCTACTTTTTACTTCAACAACCTAATTTAAACAATAAAGTTCCATCTTAGATAACATGAAGAAGAACTAACTAGATCCCCCGATTCGATGCTACAAATCCCTTGACAAATGTTGCAAATCGAGTGCTTCCCAAGATCCACACAACCCTACCAATGATGGCAACATCTCAACTCTACATCAAATCACTCTACTTCCAGGCAACGGCATAACAAATCAGCTGGTTTCTTCAATATGAGC
The DNA here is from genome assembly GCA_900323365.1 of Monocentris japonica. Taxonomy (NCBI): domain Eukaryota; kingdom Metazoa; phylum Chordata; class Actinopteri; order Trachichthyiformes; family Monocentridae; genus Monocentris; species Monocentris japonica. Next base: position 16,329 of record OOFE01007257.1, on the reverse strand, counting down.
TGTGATCTGACGTGACACTCCACTTCCTGTGTTCGTTTGCCCCCCCCCCGGTTCCCTGGGGAGGCCCAGTGGAGGAATCTGCCTCAGGTCATGAGGTTTAGCCCTGAAATAGGAGGGAGAGGGGGGCAAAGTAGACCTGCCGGGAGACGCTTCTACTGTCAAATCTAGATGAAGTTCCATTACTGCAAAATCACGCCAATACCTTGGTGCATTTCCCCGGGGAGAGCAGCTAGGGGCGGGCAAAAGGGTGGTGGTCCGGCAGCAGATAAATTGAAAGCCAAATCTTGTGAGCGAGCGAATTAGCCACAGGAGCAATTTCAGGTGAGAGGTGGTGATGGATAACAGGGTGTCTTTTTGATATCTGTGCACGCAGCAGAGACATATGACTATAGACTGTTAAAATTGCTGGGGGACTGCAAAGAGTTTTTGTGTGAACTGTGTTACTACACAAAACCAGAGGGCACAAATTACTCATGGGGTACATGAAAAGTGAATTTTTTTGGTAACAGACAATATTTTATCAATAGCTAGTTGCACAATGGCTGCATGGCTGCGTGAGACAAAAAAAAATATGTCAGTGAGATGTCAGAGTATGTCAGTGAGAGGCAAAGTGAAAAGGGTTGTATTAGGAGACATAACTGCTATGCTGCCGGCACTTTAAAGGGATGAAACAGCTCAGTTTGAAACAAAGACATCTCAGCTACGCGATATGAGTGTGCACACTCGGATGAAAGCATTTCATAGAGGGAAAAAAAAACCAAGAAAGCGAGGGACGCATGGCATCCCCGGATACAGAGACAACTACTTAAAAGAGCATTTTGGCTGAAATCGAAATTTAGAGCAATCTCAACTGAAGCGTGAATCATCATCAAGAAAAGGCATCAAGGGAGAGAGCAAGAGAGATAGAAATAGAGGGGAAAAAAACAGAGAAAAAGAACAAATCCCCGGAGAGCAGCCTCCTGACGGAGCCTGTGTTGCTGATGTGGGAAGAACAAAAGCGTGGCAAATGGACCACAGCAGCCATTTTCAATTATGTATTAAGTTCGACCCCCTCCCAAAATATGGGCTGTAAACGGTAAGCAACAAACAGCTTGCGATTGCTTCCATGAGCTCAGCGTCAGGCAAAAAAAAGAGATTGAGCCGCACGCAACAGCGAGACACCAGCCGTAAACAAAAAAACTTTCCTTTGTTTATGCCTTTTTAATGAACTGAAGGCTGAGAGGAGGAGATAAAGCCGGAGAGGATCAGGGAGCGACAGGGAAGGACGAGAGGGACCATTTTCACCGTCACACTGTGCAGATGACAGGCTGGTTACGTCGCAGAGCTATGTCCCTCAATAAATAAATAAAGTTGAGAAATTGACACAATCATATGATTTTTACTTGTGATTTCGGAGCTGGCAAAAATCAACACTGAGCAGCCTGCCATGGATCAGCAAGTTACCCAAACATTGACATTGATCTGTCTCCGACAACGCAGAGCGAGGCAGGTAAAGCCATTTTCCCCATCTCTCACGGCTTACTCTGAGGACTCCCCCCAGAATGAGCTCCTCACCAGGATACACTGGTAAGCCTTTTCTCCCCCATCCACTCTCAAGTCTGTATGCTCCAGTAAGTCTGTGATCCTCCTCCACACTGACACAGAGCATTGGAAAAGCCCCCACTCAATTTCCCACGAGAGCCGGGATCACTTCAGCCCCGACTTTCAAAAGGAAAAGCTAATATGAAGATGTACTCTCTGTTTTCTTTGTCTGAGACCACCTCAGCTCATATGAAGATGCGCTTGTCGTCCTACGTCTGTTTCTCCTCCTACATCCACATCTCAATATCATCCTCTCCCTCCCTCGGCAGCACTACTGTGATTGCATGCGTGCACATCCACACTTAGACACTTTTCACCCAGATCGAATCTCTTTACATAAAGCCGGAGAGCTTAGCGGTCGCCTCTTTAGGCAGAGGTAAGAGAGGACACACAGGCACACAGCGGTGAGTGCAGTGCTGTCAAGTTCTCAATTCACCTAACAGAAAGCCTCGACTACATCACAGAAATGACTCGTTTGAAATTCGGTCAACCACAATTGCTTCTTTATTAATTCTACTTTGAGTTCTTATGGTATTTTCATTTCATTTCTTTTGGGAGGACAGATCTTAATTGTGGGGGGGGGTCTAACCAACCTAGGCAGGGCAATCTAACCAACAAAAGCTTCTTAAATAAGCAGGTGTAATGAGGAAAGTCAATGCTTATCATTTGCCCATGTATATCCCTCAGGCTTCAGTGGGCTTCCATGGTGCTCACACTTGAGGCTGCCTATCCTACGCATCAGATGCGGAAGCTAGATAGACAGTGTGCTGCAGATAGATAGCTGCTATGTGCTGTGAGGTACATTAAGGTTCAAGCCCCTGTGCTGGGGGTCTGCCCTGCGGCAGAGGGGGCTGCTCTACGGCTGACTTCCCTGTGGAGAGGGGCAAGCGAAAAAGATTTCCCGATGGGGACCAATGAAGTATCTCATTATAAAGCCCTTTCCGGACAGCATTAGAAGACAAATAGAACGTAAGTACACACAAATGACGGAAAATAGTGGAAAAGAGCAGGAGCTGCTGCATCTGGCATTCCTGTCATATGGAGCCACTTGAAGAGAGTTTTGCCTGTTTTGCTGTACTGTGGGTGGATGTTGTGTAGCGTGTCCCTGGATTACCACGGTCCTCCAATGAGTAATTTCACCGTCCGGATGACTGATTAAATTACCAATGTGCATGGGTAAAATCGAATTACTGACCTCCCTTGGTATTACTAATGCTGTCCGGAGAGAGCTTAAACCTTGCTTCCTCCTTGACCAAGTCTCAACCGTTTTTTAACCGTTCCATTTTCGAGGCTTTTCAGCTCTACCTCACCTTCGCTGACACCCACAACTACTCTTTTACTTTCTCCCTTCTGCCTTCTTTTTCCCTCTAACAAGAAATGGATTCAATAACCTCAACCTCCACTCCCACCTCTGTCATAATCACATCACCAACAATAGCTTAAGAGTTGCTCCTGTCAATGCGTCAAGCAGCCCTCCCTCTGCGACCTCCAGCCTTGCAGAACAAAAAATCCCCACATTCATTCTCAAGCCAAAAAAGCAAATGAAATGAAATGGAGCCAGAGACTTGTGTAGGAGGAGATACGTTCTATCAATACATTGCATTTGCTAGTGGTTGCCAATAGAGGTCGATAAAGGACATAGATGACTTAATTCTTCCTTTACTCCCTCCACTGCATACCTAACCTTAAATTCCAACACTAAACTACCACACTAAAACATATTAAAAACAGCTATTGGCAATGTATTTTCTGGGCCCAGTTTGTTGTTTTGATGGTGTATTTTTCTTATTCCCGTGGATAACTGGCGCAACATCATGCCAAGATATTACCAGTGCAGCTACAATGGAGCAGGAAAAAAATTCAACTATCTAAAACACCAATGGTAGATGTCAGGTTTTGGTGTTAGTCCCTCAGAATCAAAGAGCAAGGACTTTATTCAAGATCTATCATTTTGCACCAACATTCAAAAATAATAGAGGGAGAAATCCATCATGGGAAGAGGGAGATACCAATTTCTCCACAGTAGTTTCAATAGACCGTAATGCAATGCAGCCACAAGATGCTGCATTTTGCAAGGGTGTGACTCTCGACCTGACAACTTGCTTGCTCTTGCTCTCCACCTACATGTAAAACCCATAGCTGAAATGCAACAAGTTCAGACACGTTCTGTGGGGGTTGTCCAAATACATTCTGGGAATGGTAGGAAATCACTAACTGAAGTAGAAGTAGATGAGGCAGGTTGAGGCAAAGTAAAAGGGAAACGACAAAAGGATACACTAAAAAATAACTGGAATGCACTGAACATCACAGATTGATGCAATATAACAGTATAAGAGTATCTAAGGGTGGAATGTTCCTTTGACTCTAACCTAAACCCTAACCCTAATCTATCCTGAACCCTTACCCTAATGTATATCTAATCCTATTTCTAACACTGAGGTTAAATCCTGACTCTAAAATAGCGTCAAAGCATCGATATTTGGTCCTCATAAGAATAAAAGTACAAAAACATACACACACAAACGCACACATACTTATGGGGAGCACGGTTAGCCAAGGACTGACACTGTGACATGCATTGATGAAATACTGGAAGTAATGGAGGCCTCATATCAGGGACATCTGCTACATCAGAGGCTGTAAACCAAACGTCTCAGGGCAGCGTGACGCATGTCCAGTCAGCAGTGTGCTGTTACACTCCAGAGGACCTCAGCCTAGGGTTTAGGGATGTAAAGGATTATGCTATCTAGCTTGACTGCAACAGCAATACCGTGAACTATTATGTATGGATATTCACAACTGGTGTCCCCACTGCAGAACAATACGGGACCATAAACAGTGATAGGATGTCATGAGAATACAATCGCAATCGGCGTTTGTCAATGTTACCCAAAAGTGTCGTTTTTAAGGTGGTCCTAGCTGGATATTACAGTAATAAAAGTGCAGTGCAGCATGTGTTATTAAATTGGACTGAGCTCAGTGAGAGAGAGAGAGAGAGAGAGGGTTTAATAAGATGTGCTGCATGAATAGCTCCATCCAAACTTGTGTGGTGTATTAGTCAACGCATAATGAACCTTAACATTCTGCTTTTTGGCCGATTGGATTACATATTGGGGGTAATTAGGTACTTTAAGGGAAATGGGGAGAGAGAGAATGGGATGAGACAAGCATGCGTATGTAGGTGTGTGTGTGTGTGTGTGTGTGTGTGTGTGTAAAAAAAAAACTAGATGACCACATGCTGGCAAATCCACTCTTCACATCACATTAGCTCACGGTTTCTACACACACACACCCACACATACATACATACATATGTGCACACACAGTCACCCTCGATTAGCTTCCCACTAGTGCCATCCACCCCACAGAGTATCAGACAGCTTTGGAAAAACAAACTGCAAGGCGAAGGAGAATAGGAAATATACAGCGCGTATGAAAGCTTTGATGCCCCTTCATGAATGAAACAGCCCTGCTATGCCTAGAGACAGTGGCTAGTGTCCTGTGCTAGCCCTGAGGCACTGAGGCACAGGCAAAGGCCTGTGGACTACTGGGAAGAGAGTTTGTGTGCTTATTCAGTTCCTGGGCAGAGATAAAACCTCTTGCACACACAAACACTTGCAAAAAACATAAAAACACCCCAGCACAACACAAGCAAAAACACAGAATAGTGTACTAACACAGCTCCTTGGCGGGAATAAAGAACTCACACACACACCATCTCCCTCTCACATCCACAGCTGTTTCGAATGAAGCGTGCAGCAAAGTGAAAACTCGGAGGGAGAGAAAATCATGGAGGGAGAAAGAGAGAGAGAGAATGCCTTGAGGAAAGCCAAGGCAAGAGGGAGACTGAGTCAGAGAGGACGAGGCAATGCACATTTTGAAAAGACTTAAAGAGAAGAAGGGAATGTGGTCAGAGGTGTCAGAGGGTGGGCTGAGGTGAGATGATTGATAGGTGTTGTTCTGATCTTCGAGTCCCCCTTTTTGTGTTGTGCGCCGCATGGATTTTCCCTCCTCTGCCTCCCTCACATATAAATTTGAGCTGTCAGCTGTACTTAACAAAAACATATGTGGTATTCTCAACTCGGGCCAAAGCCAACAAATTGCTCTCCCTGGTATAGACAAGAAGCCTTTCAAAACAAGCACTGTGCACCACAGGTCAGTGTCTTGGGAGTGATGCTTGGTGAATACCTACTGTCATAAGATGCTGTACTGCAAAGATTGGTCGTAACATCAGGGCTGTAGTACATGAGTCTGGTCTCAGTCCTATGTCCGGTCTTGAGACCACAGTCTTGTGTCGGCTTTGACTTGGACTTGTCAGATGTCACTAGTCAGATGCTGAAGGGTATAGTACAGAGCTCCTGAAGATACTGTAGATCTACATCTCCTTTGAGCCTTATTTTTACATTTGGAAAGACATATACCGTTTATTGCCTACTTTGGTCAGGACTTGTTGAATAGGATTTGATCTAGTCTCAGTCTTGACTTGGAATCAATCCCCTTTGGACCTAACCTTGACTTGAACTCAGTTGGATCTGGTCTTGGAATTAACTAGGACTCGGTCCTAAGGTTGTCTTGACTACAGCCCTGCTTAACTTGCATTTCAAAAATGCATTTCAATACATAGTGCTAATTATTTGAGACATAAAATCACAATCCCAACACAAATGTGGAAGGTGAACTCTGATCCCTACAATCTAAGCCTATCGAAATAGGTTTGATTCCGACAGCAATTCTCCATTATAAGTGATTCTCTATTCCGCCCCATCACATAGCCTTGACACGTGGCACTATCTAGCACTGGTAATTTGTGGATTCATTTACGGGTCCCTGCCTCTATAGTCTCTGGTGAGGCCATTGACAAAAGGCTGAGAGAGAGGAACATTGTTCCCACTGCTGATCTTCTCACTCTCCTTTTTTTTTTCCACAACTGGTGATTACTGTATATATCGATCTGTGGACTGATTGCGCTCCTGTAATGAAGGGGCTATAATTTGCTGTCTGCCCAGCTCATTTGCTGGAGGCCCATGTTCTTTGTCGCACTGCCCATTTCTCTCCCCTTTGAAGATGCTTGTTGGACCCATAGTGAATGTGAGCTAATATGCCATACACAGCGTTTCTTTTATTCTGACAGATGCTGCTAAAAGGGCCAGAGTTTCAAAATCGAATGAGCTCTCTACAGTGAGGGATTGTTGCATGACAGCTTTTTCGCACTTGCAAGATGGCTTGATTGCTTCTGTATGAGGAGGAAGGAGAGTCATTTGAGCTCGCTCCTTTCTGTTTTTTTCCTCTTGAGTCTTACATAGTCGAGCAATATTCATACTCAGGATTCGGTAGGATAGAGCCTCACACTCTCTGGAGATTATACAGATGGATAGAGCCAGAGGACTTATTATATGAGGTGGATTGTAGCGCGGTGAAGACTATTTTAGAAAAGTTACAGTTAGGTTACAGCTAGGTCGTGAACACCTCACAAAATTAAAATGTAATGAAGAGCGTTATCTATGGAGAGAAATCTGGAGATCACTTTGACATGGTTTCATTCATTTGAGACAATGCACTGTAGTATTTACTAGTACAATTTGCACATATCTGCCATTCTCAAAGCCTACTTGACTTTATTAGTAAAATTCATGTCTACAAGATGTCCATAAACTTTACTCTACCCTATGACTAAGTGCGCTGGCGGAGGACACACATTTTAAGGGCCCTTGGCACAAAGACTTGATTAGATTCATTTGGCTCCTCCACCTTTAAATGTAGCTGCAGGTCACATCTTAAGAGTGCACGGTTAGTTTTAATTTAAATCCCTTATGCTGTTGGTTTGATTGACAGCATTTGAAGGTCGCTGGAGGAGCATGCAGGTGGCAAAGCAAAAAAAAAAAAAAAGCGAAGTTGTGAAGAACAGATCCAAAGGTGATAAGCATACTTAATCACTACTGCTAAATGTGCACTTCATTGTAGAGACTAGGGTGACTTGGGTCCTATTGCACTGACTTTACGCTTTGGTTTGACCTTCCTGGAGAACATTCTCTGTCTGTTCCAGTTGTTGATCACTTCCACACCAGAGGCTATCCTATACTCAAACTCGCTCACTCCCATCTCCAGGAGATTTTAGCTTTTTAATGAGACAGTTTTGCCTGTCCCCTGTTTTCTAGGTTTGCACTCTTGTTCTTGCAGGTAATTTGAGGTGGTAAAGGATTAATGAGATATACTTAATAGGGAAACAAAGAGTTGCCTTTAATTGCCTGTCACCTAGGAGGTAATCCATTTTGTAGCTGTGACGACATCCGCCACTGCAGCAGCCTCGTGACTCTTCTCCACATCTCTCTCTCTCTCTCTCTATCTTTCCTCTTTACCTCCGTTCATTTTCCCTCAGTCATTTCTTTTCCATCCCACTGTGGGTGTCTGGCAGGTGACTATTATCACAGTGGTGGGCTGTTCAGTATCTGGGCTCGACCGGGACACAAAGAACACGTCAGGCAAACTGACACTAACGATAGGGTCATGTGCCCCTGAATGGCAGGCTACTTAGCCAACAGGGAGCTGACTGCAAGACAGGCAGAGTACATAATAGGCGCTATTAACGTGAACTAGAACATGCCCTCCACTTGAACAACGTGAGCCCCTCTTTGGCAAGTTGCATTTGCCCGCACGTCTGTGACATATCACATCACACAGTGCTATCGTTGAATAAGAAGAGATTGGACTTATTTCCTAGATATAGTAACTAGGGATATAGTGAAGGGCAAACCCACCTAAACAGAGTTTGCCCACCTTTTAATTTGCAGAATAGACTTTACCCACATTTTTTTAGGCTGACAGAAATCTTAATGACTTAAATTCATAGTGTACATCATAGTAAGCAGAATCAAACTGATAGAAGTGACAAGAGGACGGGGATGTCCAAGTGAAAAGGCAACATAAATTAATGCTTTTCAAAAGGTGTCACTGTTGTTTGCTGATTGTGCCATTGTTCCAAACAAGATTTGACTTATTTCCTAGATAATTCTCCTGTATATATGCTGTTCTCTTATTTTTGCAAATGCCAAGAATGTGCAAGGCGTGGCGCCCCATTGAGCATTGGTTGGGTTTGGCTCAGTAACTCTATATTGAATGATTAAAAAGACTCATCTATAAAGGACCATGCAGCATAACATGTAAGAACTGACAATGAGTCTATTTGCTTGCATACAATCGCTCTACAAGTAAAAAAAAAAACTATAATAGTATTGAAATCTGGACAGACTGCCTAGAGAGATACATACATCAAATTTAATGGAATGCACTCTCTCAAACAGTTTACCCTGAATTACTGTCAATAAAAGCTGAGGGAAAAGCAAGAACAATATGGTGTTTATTTGGAAGGGTGCCTGATGTTGTTTTATGTGGGTCATTTTCATTGTATGGAATCCTTGACAAATTGCCTGAAGAATTATCCAATGTAAATTGCTTTACTTAATATGTTATTATGTTATCATCGCCTGAAGAGGAAGGTGGTGTGCAGGAAGTGCAGAGGAGTGCAGATGGGGAATGTGTGTGTGCATGAGTGGGAATGTATGCCCCTGGTCACAGTGAAGTCGATGAGAACCCCAGCACTGACAAATCAACCTCCCAGACCAATACAGCAAGTCTGATTTCTAAAGGGGATGCTTGTTAGGATGAGGGACACTGATGACCTGTACATGACAATATCTGGCGCTTGAGTCAAATATCAGTAAAAAGTCAATGTTGAGAGAGAGGCCACATCTAATCCAGCATGTTGAACTGGTAATAAAGCATTCAGTCAGTTGAGGAAGTGCTTTAATGAGCGAAACCTAGTTGCTAAGGATGTTGACCTCTTGAACCCTGTATCGAGAAAGTGTGTAACTGCCCACAGAGGAGCTGGAAAACACGACTGCTCGCAGACAAGAAGAGAGTTGGGTATGCGGCTAAAAAAGGAGGATTTGGCATTGTGTATCTGACAACTTTTTAACTATTAAACAAATAAGGGTGACATGTCAAAATGGCGTTGTAACAAATGCCACGGGCAGCTGGCAAGCCTTCCGACAAGGGAGTCACTTCTTCCAACAACTTGTACCTCTCTGTGACTCTTGTGGAATCCTAATGAAGTCCATTAGACGTGAAAAGCAAAAAATAAATAAATGTCGGAACAGGTCGGTGAGGCTGTGGATGGAAATCAGAAATACAATGCATGTTGACAGAAAAGTCAAACTTGCGGAATACTCTCTCCTTTTTAACTCTTGCACCCGAATCGATATTTCCGCTGACATTTGAAGGTGAATGTAAAATTACAGACTCTGAGGGTGGGTGGACAAGACAGCAAGTGGGGCCAGGGAGCTTAGATGGTGTTTAATCCGCCGATGTATTGGAAAGCCGTTAGCTAAATGCTAACCTTTACCTCTGAAGGGCTTGTCAATGATGAACGTAGCGCTGTGAATCAGTCAGCACGCTGTACATTGTTTCCCAAGAGTAGTTTTTACAACTGGGAGTGAGGATAGTATTTCGCTTCTGTCGGGTGAAAAACACATATCTTCAAAAAGCATGTTTTTCAGGGCCGAAGAAAAGAATGCTTGATTTTTCATTGATACCTGTCTAATGGCCCGGACAGCTCAGTTGGTAGAGCATGAGACTCTCAGTCTCAGGGTCATGGGTTCAAGCCCCACATAGTGTAAACTATAACTTCTAAGTTGCTTTGGATAAAAGCGTCTGCTAAATGCCTGTAATGTAATGTAGTTTGTACATTATACAGCTGGGGGTTTCAAGGGCTCAGGGGCAATGAAAATCACTCAACAGATAAATAAGCATGTAAACCTTCAATTTAAGTATGAAAAACAACAGTAACAATTTAGTTCATGGAAGTGAATTTAGTTCCATTAATCCTCATGGTTTGAACGTGGCTCTGACTTATAATATGAAGACTAACGATATCAGAACTATTTGGATCAAACAATGAGGACATGTTTGTTTTTTTATAATGTCTCACATTGGGTGGCCGGCAGTAGACTAGAGGTTCAAGAAGCGGGCTGAAAGGTTCTTAGCTCAAATCCCTAGACCTGCTGGAAAAATCTGATCGAGGAAAGTGAATGAGAAAGACTCCCCTCCAACAACTACCATCAATGCTCTGTTGGAGCTGCACAGTGGCCAACAGTAGAAGACCGTGGTTGTAATGAATGTTTTCTCCATGTGTGATTAGGGAGGGTGGTGATGTTGCTTTTTTAATCCCTTGAAAAAAATGTTTTTTTTCCCCATCAGTGGGGCCCGCCACTGTTGAATGAATGCAGAGGAAACGCTGAATATATTCACACTATATATTTAATGCTGGGTATCTCTGTTTAAGAATACAGGTACTGTATTATTAATGTTGGTGAGTAAATGGCTTCAAATGGAATATTTAACCAGAAGCCATGTTTTCATTTGAGCTACTGCTAACAACTGCTTCACACGCTCATGTAGCTTTGGTGATGTACGGGCTGATGGCACGGACACACGTCAACAGACATACGAACAACAGTGCACATACATAAACGTACAAAACACAAACAGGTCTTCTTCATCGACAAATGGGTTGCGTTGTTAGTTGACGCTACAGTGGCTATTGACGGTGAACCAGTAGTACGGGCGATGGGCTGTTTGTCTAATAACTGAGGCTGCATTTCAATTTCACAACTCACTGAACAGCCTGCTTATCCACACAAGACTGATATGACACCAGGCTTACTAAGAGGCTCTGTTTGTGTGTGAGTGTGTGACGATGATGATGACAGCAACAAACCATACATTACCCTCACAGGCTACTAAGATGACATCCATCAGATGTTCGTATCAACCTTGAAACAGGTTAAAGAAAGGGAGACCATCGCGCGCGCACACACACACACACACACACACATGTGCACACAAATAAGTCAAAACACATCTACCCCCTACTTAGTCCTGTGAGGGGCCCATTATTTTAGTGGAGCTTGAAAGTGACTTTCCCTTTATACCTCTCCCTTTAGGCCTGCCCTATGCAGGGTGCCCCTCTGTGGTACACACAGACAGCACTCTATGTCTGCTCTAATTAAAGACTCTAATTCACTGCCTCCCTCTATCCCTGCCTCTCCGTCTCTTCCTGTATGTCCCTGCATCTCAGTCAGTTTGTCTTACAATCTCACACAGGCCGATTAGTCACAGCGATGCAGCAGTCAACCCTTTTGCCTTTGCCTGCCTTTCACTGGAAACAAGTCTATGAGCAAACAGACGCGGGGCGCCGGGAATTTCAGTTCGGGAGTGAAGCCCAGACTGCAATGTGCGGAAATACCCGTGAAGTGTTTGCGTAGCATACAAATGTCTGGAGACAAGGCTCCACAGCAGACGGAAAGACGGATACTCACACGTCTGCAGCAAACACAGTGATGCTCCCTTGCCAAGCGCAATCATTTGCTACAAACTCGTACTTTCCATGTCTCTCTCTCTTCCTCCCCAGTGACCATCATTTGCCTTGGCTTTAAGGACACACACATCCTCTGAAGGCAGCAAGTTAATTGGCCCTCTCTGTCCCACTCACTCAATCTCTCTCTCCCTGACTATCTGTAGGCTTAGGAGCGCTGCTGCTTCAAGGAACCCCCCCCCACCGACACACTCACGCGCACACACACATATACACACACTCGCTCTGCAGTAGTGTGGGAAGTGACTGAGCTTGTGTATGTGGGTGTTCGATTTGTGCATTTGCAGTATAGTGTGCATGTTTCCCCAGGCTTATGGGTAGGTGGAGAGGTTATAGAGTTTGTTTTCTAGGCATCCTATCGACAAACAGATGATTTCTTCTTGCCCAAGTTTGTGTTGCATTGACAACTGCATTGTATGTTCTGCCGTTTCTCCTTAATATGACAGCAGCCTCATGACGACCTTGTCAAACGTGGGAGACGCGACTCCGCCGTGACTCCTGTGTGAATGTCACAACTCTTCACGCTGAGGGCTCCCCGAGGCTTCGCTAGCTAACCTTGAATGAAGAACTAAAAAGATGAGGTACATTTGATGCCCCAAGGCACACGGCGACAACTCTAGCCATTGTTTACAGTGAAGTGACAGGTAAGGTCCATCACTGTGCAATATGTGAAAGTTCATGTGCTATTGAGGGGAAAATTAACAGTGTGTTCACACGTACGACTTCTTTCAAACTGCCACTGACTTTTTTACCGGATAATTAATGGGGAGCGGCCACTTCCCATCTGCAGGCTTCTCTTAAGGCATTTTTCACATTATCAGCACAAAATGTGATTGAGGCATCTCTGACAAGCTTAGCAGCTTAGCAGAGACCAGTTAGAGACCTGTTGGCTTCGGCCTCTAGGCCTCGAAGCCTCCCACTCAGTGCAGTTCGCATGTTAGCATATCGTGGAGGAACTAGCTGGTGAGCAGCAGATGCTATTGTATCTCTCAGACAGCGGACCTGGTGGGAATTCATACTTAGCAGGGATTCTCTCTGAGGAGTTGATGGGGAACAAACACCAGAAACAACAACGTGGGAGGAGGGCACAGCGGGATAGCATATTAGCCTCAATGCTAACGTCGAGGCTAGTGCCCCGCTGTTCCTTGTCGAAATACATGGAGCCAGGGATGGGAGCTGAGGCTACAGGTTGGAGAATGGGGAATCTTGATGAATTTCCATGATGAGAGATGAGGTGGTATACTTTGGATCTTGGGCAGTTGTTTTTTTCTCTATACTTTCCTCTTGCCATCTGTCCATAAGACCTTTTTTCCACACCTCTGCAGGCTCTTTTAGGTACTTCTCTGTGACCTATTAGTTTGCACCTTGCAGTGTAGCCTCTGTAGCTCTGCTCGGGAAGTCTTCTGTGGATAGTAGTTACTGACACATCCACGCCTGCCTCCTGATCTGTTGGACAGTTGCTTTGGGGAGGATTCATCAGTCATCGATTGTAGAGGTTGAGGTCTTCCTTGGCACACCAGGGTATTTTCTCTCTTTCTTCTTAGTAAGCCTGAGATTTGTCCTATGTCTCTGATTGCTTTTTGTCTCTTTTTCAGCATCATAATAGCTTCCTTAACAACAAACTGCAAAGGTAAATCCAATGCCTTGAATCAAGACTAGAGAGACGGCTCTCTTATACCTGCACTAATGATGCAATAGAACACACCTGTAAAGCCAATATAACATATATCCCATATAACACGGTGCCCTGAAATAGGATGGCTATGTATAAAAAGTGTTGTAATTGGTCATAATGATGAAACCAATATTTAATAAAACCTGAGTATATACTTGATCCTGATGTAAATCGTATGATTTCAAATCCAAACTGGTGGAATATAAAGACAAAAAATGAGAGGGCACTGGGAGATGATGAGATCAAGCAGAGAGAGAGAGAGAGTGCGTGTGAGAGAGAGAGAGAGATGTTAACCTTGCCTGTCATCCCCCCCACTCCCATCCAAAGTCGCCCCTAAAACCAAACTCTCAGCATCAATATTTCAGAACAGACATTTCCTCCACTGTTCTCCCTCTCTCTTCCAGCCCTATCCCTCTTACCTCCTGCTTCTTCCTTCATTCATCTTGCATGAATGTTTTAGCAGTGAGAATCCCTGTCTCACTTTCCCCGACGCCAACAATTAAACAGCTATTGAAATTAGCATTGACTGGCCATCTTGCTGCTGCTGAGTGCCAGCAGAGATTCCCTCTCTCTGCTTTGATCGCGTAACAGCTCCCTCTCCGTTCTATTGAACCTTGCATTGACTCACAGATAAACACACGCTCACTCGCATGTGCAGTGCTGCCACTGTAGTAGCAAGTGCACCATGCTACCTGGAAATTGCACCTTTGCACTCAGAACAGGGACAGTTATTTGCAAATATTTACACAGGCTATACTCCTGAATTCCTTTTCCTGTGCTTCTACACTTTTACACATGCACTGACACACACGTGCACATTGTGCAAATACAAATGCTGGCACAGTATCTGGCATCAAGTGGACATTAAAATAAGCTTTGGCCGAGCACTGCAGCCGTTTCGGATTCAGTCAGTCAGAAGACAGATACACATGAGCACTAAGCTGATATATGCAGTGGCATGTCAAAGAGAGGAAACATGGATGTCCCGAAGTCATATTCTGCCGTGGCATCTCCCGCTCCTACCCCGCCTCCTCCCCCCTCTCTCTGGCATGTCGAATCCATTTGTTTTTTTTTTTCCCCCTTGTCACTCTATCCCAGCATCCCTCCATCTTTTCCTCCTCTGTCTCACCATATTCATGCCCCGTACACAAGATTTCCTGCGCTTCATATCCCTCTGAGCCATTTTCCCTATGCATCTCAGCACCCTCTCCCCTGCATCCCTTGCTTCCTCCCTCCCTCCCTTCTATTTTTCTTTGCTGTCAAAGCCCATTCTCTCTCTCCTCCACCAGCTGTGTGGAGCAGAGGCCCGCTGTGCCAAGTGGCATTTGATTAGCCTCTTTCTGGCAGCCGCCGTAATTGTGCGGACATCCCCCCCCCCCCC
>OOFE01007254.1:11927-29454 GCA_900323365.1 Monocentris japonica | reverse complement strand
TGAGCCACCTGGAGAACACGTGCTCTACAGAGGGAATGGGGTTCCCTACACTCGGGGTCTCAAACATTTTCAAGGCGTGGAGCCCCAAATAGACACACGTTTAGGCTACAGTTTTGCATTTGATGAAATTTAACTCTTCCTCATTTTGCTTGGAACCCCCTGAAAGGACCCCTGGAATGCTCTCAAGGATCCCTAAGAGTCCCCGGACCCCACTTTGAAAGCTCCTGCTCTACGTGCTTACTGGTGTGAGCGTCATCTGGACTTAGCCTGGCCTCTAACTCGCTCTGTCCTCATTACTCGCCCTTATCACTGGCCAGGCACTCGACTCAATCTGACAGCGGGCCCCGCCACTGATCTGAGAGGTTATGAACCTAATGAGCCTGCCCATTGATGGAATGGCTTCAGACAAGCTATCCCAGAGTTCCCCTGGGGTGTGCTGCCACAGTCACACTCTTCACCTCCCTCTGCAGCTTTCCTCCTGTCTCTGTTTCTCTACCTCTGTGTGGACCTGCTCTTCTTTCCTTCCTATGTCTCTTACCCTTCCTCACTTTCTTTCACCCCTTCAGAACTCTGCCCACAAAAACACGGCTTCATGATTTTGTTGTTCACACAAGTATTTCACATCCACTGCGTGTTTCGCAATAAAGTTATTCTCACTGCTATGTTTGTAACAGTTCCCTTTGATTTTTCTTCCAAACAGGGTACCCACTAGTTAAGGGATTTCTTGAATACCATGTTTTGAGAGTTGTAGTCCAGAAAGGGAAAGTCAGGGGATTTGATACATTTTCACTGATTACATGGTGGTTTTAAGCCCAACTGTGGTGGAAACCAGACTGTTTACCCCTTTAGAAAAACAACATTAACAAACCACAACGGAAGCGCTCCGACTTAGGAATGGAAAGTCATGGAAAAGTCATAGAATTTTACATCAGGGCCATGCTGGGAACCCCATTTCCAAATGATAAAAGCAGGAGATTTATTTCACTCCATCAATCACCAATGCACAGTACTTGGTTTCATAGCTAAAAATGAGTTGCACTTACTCCATTATGAAGCTGTCTCATTGCACTCGGTGCTTTTAAGTTCTGTTTTGACCGACTTTGCACTTAGTTTAACTTCACCTCTACTCATCCGCCAACTTCTAGTTAAATAAGGTCAACTTGACAAAAGTGCAGCAGGTATGGGTTAGTTGGCCACTGCGTTTCCACACAGTCAATTGATAATTTTAGGATGGGGATATGTCATTATCAGTTATTAACAATTATATTTGTATGTTTATTTGTATTCAACATCAATAACAATAATGCTGTACCCATAGTTACATATATATGTGTGTAGACCTGTGCATGAGAAGGCAGGGGTGCAGTACTTGAATCTGGGGTTGAGACCACTTTTTTTGTCTCAGTATTAAAAAAATGGGTAAATATAAAAAATATATAATTTTATTAATCTTGATTTTGATTCATCTTGATTTTCTCTCCAGCACTACAAATAATTTAAAGGGAATTCACCTGTAGAAACCTGTGTATGTAATGAGCCTCAAACTTCCTATGTAAATTCCTATGCATTTGTACATGACATGTACACTGTTTATTGCCTATTTTGGTCTTGGTCTTGACCTTCTTTGGACCTGGTCTCAACTTGAACTGCACCTGGTCTTGGAGTTGACTTGGACTTGACTGAGGTGGCCTTGGCTATAGCCTTGTAGGAAAGTACTCACATGCCCAAAAGGGTCCAAGTGGTTGTTTGTGAGCTTGAGCTTTTGAAACGATACCAGCTGCCTCATCCAGTGAGCTCCTGTAGCAGGGGAGTCAGGGTGTACATAGAGCCTGCCTGGCATTGCAGGCTCTGCCTTGCCTGCCACCATCCTAAAAACAGATTTAGAGAGATGTGAAGGAGCAACACGATATGGATAGAGGAAGAACAAATCTCATGCTGTCAGCAGCTGCTTTCTTGAGCCAGTGGCATCCATTCTCTGGGAATATGGCTCTGTCCATCTAGTTTGGCCCAATAATACTATTGTCCATTTCTGTCCCCACGTGAGCTTGAGTCTCTTTTACTCTAGTTGCCTCTGTATTCATTTAGCCATATAATGGTGTAGAGCACTACTGGTCTCAGCCAACAATTACCTTAGACTGGAAGGCGCTTGCCTCTGCTGTAACATCATTGCTAATTATGCTCCTCCAGGGTGTCGCTGAGGAACACCAGAACCCACACTGGCAAAGGCTGACGTTCCAGGCCATCCCACAAGATCAGAAACAAATGGCTGTAAAATGACTATTTTCTCCTCGAGAGCATGTGTTCCATAGAGCTTTTACTGGCAAAACATTTTGTTTTTTTTGTCAACCCGTGGATACAGTCAGTACTGTCACTGATGTCGTATTTGTTGGTGGAGGACTGCAGTGTGATTGCCCCCAGATACAGGGTCAAATGGAGGACATGGAGTGCAACCCAGCAGTTTTTTTGCCAGTTACCCATCGGATCATGACCTGATCTGCTCTTGTAAAACATTTGACACATGCATTTAAAATATGCATGTTCATGTTCAATAAACATTAACTTGTCCAGAGGAGAGGGGCACTTTGACTGATCTATCACTTTAAGTGATAAAATGCAATGGCATGCATTCACAATGTGGGTTGGGGTCTGGCTCTTGACCTGTATTGCATATCATTTCCTCTCTCTCTCTCTTATATAATTCCTGTCACGCTCCACTATGCTGTCCAATAAAGCAGAAATGTACAAAAGTAACCTTAAAAATTCTAAATTATATTATAAATGTAATAAGAAATAAGTGGTTAGATAATGAGTCCTGACTGCTGCAATACCTACCTTCTAATGTTGAAGCAAGATGTTAGAGGTATGAAAAACAACTTGTCTAGACCCTGTCCACCCCTCCCCTTAAATCTCTGTGCCTCCAATAGCCTTGATTGACTGGCTTTCTCATTAGTAGAATTATTTTTGAAAGGTGTTAGGGACGGGTCTAGGGATAGTGAGCGACAGATTCTGAAAGTACCATTCAGCCATGCCTTTTGCAACTTACCACTTGTTGTCACAGAACTTGTAGCGGTGGTCGTCTGCTGGGACGATGTCTGTAAGGAGGATGTACTTAGTTTTGGGGTTCATTCCTGTCACTTTGACCTTGTAGCTAGGGAACATCCTCCTGTCGAAGAGTGGGAGGAGAAAGGCTTTAGTGTTAGAAATGCTCTTACTTGGCTTCTAGACTTCAAGAACGTGAAATGTCCCTACCAGAATTGACCTCAGCAACACATATCAGTTCATCTTGATTGGCTTTAGTAGAGAGTCACCTCTTCCTCATTGAGTCTTTTAGATGAATTACCCATAGCACCTTACGTACTGTAAAGATAAATTCAGACGTTTACCTCATGTGCATCGTTTACACCTTGAGATCTTTTGGCTTTTACTCAAATGGAATTCCTGTGATTAAGAAGCGTTAAGAAGCTAAGTGAGAGAATTTGATCAACTTCCATAAAACAAATTGCCATTTCAGATGCAACCATCATGGACTAATAAAAATCTGCTTTTATCCAAGGTCTGCACTTGGTAATCTGTACACTAAGCATCTTGTTAACAAAAGATAATTGGGTGGGGCATTGAGAAGTGTTCTGGTCAGGATAAGTGTAGTATCGTCACAGTGCCGATCTGATTAGCGCACGGACAGCAGCTCAATGATGTCCTTAAGGGATTGGGATGAGCAACGTCCTGTAGAGATCAGGGGGCTGAGACAAGGAGGGTGAGAAGAGGCATTCTTAGAAACGGGGGGTTTATTTGCAATGACCTTTACCTAAACAGTAAGTGGATGAAACCTACTGAGCACATAAGTAAGTAAGACCCACCTTACGAACCTTTTTTTCTTGAACTGTCATTCTTTTGGACCTGGTACTAATTTGTTTCCCCGCAGGCAGGACTGTAATCCTCTGATAGTTTTGAATCTGACTCACCTTGAAAAGTGTGGGAAAACACTGTATCTTTCATCTATAAAAGTGCCTCAGGAATGAAAGACAGAATATGCTAATATAGCAGACAAGGCCATAAAACACATGACTGGAGCTACCTTTCATGACCTCTTCTGGGAAACCAAAAACTTTTTCATCCCATCTGTGCCAAAGCAAAAGTTGCAAAGGGCTCTGCATCCCTTATAAAGCCCTAAGTGCTTTTTAATGGCACCCCGGATTGGACAACAGTTTAGACAGCTGACTCGTCATTGCTCCCGAGACTCCAGTCAAAACGGCCTAAAGTTTATCTATGGATGCTGCCCATGGCAACACATTCAAACAATGGCGGACACACACACACACTCGTGAAAGCCTTGCGTGCTCTCGGGAAGGACGGTGAAGCGTTGAACCCCCTTGGCTCAAACATGCTATTCTGATTGGTGCAAATGCCCTTCTTCAAATGGTTGTAGTGCCTGACACCATCCGATCATGTTACTGTAAATACTCCCTCACGTTAGAGAGAGAGAGGCAGGGGATTGGGGGCAGGTAATTTAAATCTCTCTCTCAGGCTTCAAATCCAATCACTAGGAGAGATCAGTCCCGGTATCATCCTCACTGAAAGATGGGTTAATCTCGGAGGAACATTCAAAACAGACCTCTGCTCATCCCTGGCTCCAATCACACCAGCCAGCCAGACCAGATGGAGGGCCTGTGACAACACATGTGGCCCTCACGTTTATGTAATATGCCTAAAAACTACCTAGTCCAGTGCTCTGTTGCTGCTGGCCTTTTATTGTAACCATGAGAATGATTCTATTCACCCAGCCAGCCGACACAAATGTGCAGTAATATTAAGCAAAAATGGAAATTGATCAGTCAAAATTGTATACTCTCCCGGTGTGATGCCAAAATTGTCTTAGTTGTATAGAAATATTTACTTATCCCATATGCTCTGAAAATAACAACCCACCTGACTCAATGTATGAGTCATTCAAATATCTCCCGTGAAGGCCTGAACTGTGATTCTTCTTCTAAGCTACCAGTTTAAGAGACCTGGTTTATTTTTTTTGCTGCAAGGGCTGTTTAGCATCGTGTTTTGGGTGGTAAGAGAAAATGGGGCAGATTCAAACTGGAAATGTCATGCATCCTTTATTCATTGAACTGTCATGGGATGCTGTTGCCTGTCCTTGTATCACCAGTGGCAGTGCAGTGTAAAGCTAAGTGAAAATCTTGCAATGGCAACGTGGTTTTCATGGCAGTCCTGTCAAGAGTGCTTCTGTCTACGATCTGAAGACACAGTGTATTATCCTTTCTACTAAAGTGAACATTCCAGATAGAGCAACAATGGAAGCAATTTTATGAATCAATGGAATATATATATGTTACGATAAATGTGGGAAAATGGTGTAAATGTGTACATTTACCAGTAAATGTATCAAGTTACCATTTTCCCCACATGTACATTTCCCAGTTAATGTGAGTGGAGAACATTAGTCACAGTCGCATGAAGCTCTCTCACGGTCCTGTCACTGTGTTTTGCTTAGGGCATGGTATACCACAGGATACCAAATTACCTCTTCTGATTGGCTTCTGGACAGAAATTCAACAAAAGACCCTCCGGTGCAGAACTGCAGCGTTGTACAGTGTCGCAATCAATGTGCTGTACAAATGCGACCAGCAGGACTCTCAATGATAGTGAGATAGTCTCTCTACTGTGACTCGTGTTTTCAACTCATTAACTGGGAAATGTGTACATGTACCAGATTTTCCCTTGGGAAATGTATACATTTACCATTTTCCCACATTTACTGTAACATATATAGGCATCTGTATCTATATAAAGGAGTTGTTATTAAAACTGGACAACCGATTTTCAAAGGCGGACGAGTAGGCATACATGCAGTGGTGTGATTAAGTGTGTGAGTTTAAGGGGAACATGAGAAATGAAAGTTGGGGAGTGTGTGTATGATATCAGTGTCAGAGTGTGTGTGTGTTTCTGTGCCCAGCCAGCTGTTTCTCTTAACAGTCCCACATGCTTAGGCCCTCCAGTGATCCATTCCCTCTCTGGGAATCTCCAGCACTGCGGGGAGATCAAACAGGGCGTTGGGAGGAATGATGAAGCGCTACAATCCACTAGACGCTGCCGATTGCGGGCGCCGGACTCTTCTTATCACCCTGCTGCTGCTCCCCTGACGGGCTGTGTACAAAGAGGGAGAGTGAGGGAAGAGCAGCGCTGGGTGCTTTGAAGGAGGAGGATTAGGGCCTGGACAATGACACTCACAATAACAAGTCTTCCAGGCGCGGCTAGGTACTCCATGGGAGTTGACTGAATGAGCTGCGTCTTGGAGTGCTGGTGAAATCTCAGATTCCAGTGAATGATGACCTGGTGCTCGCTCAGGATTTAGACCTCAAGCTGCCCCCTCATTTGCACTGACCTTCCTCACACCTTAGGGTATAGAGCTTGAGAGTCCAGGATCACCCCTTTGCCCCTCTCAAGGCCACAATAACTTCATCCCTTGCTAACCTTCATGGTGATCATGGTGTTTCATACGGATAAATTTTCTTGTGAGCATTCCACTCCACTGAGTTTTGTGTGCATGTAATGCTCTCACATACAGTGAGCTCCAAAAGTATCTGACAGCACCCCATGATGTATAGACGTTTTGACATTGTGGATACAATTTACTATTAATGTAGAATCATCAAATGACAATACATTTAAAGTAGAATCATCTTTGATTTGGGTGTTTTTGGCTATATTAAATTATCAAGATTTAAGATTAAATCATCTTAAATAGACATAAACACAATCAGACTCTTGATATCTTGTTTCCAGGTGCTCTTCGTGGCAATGCTACAATACTTGTGCATTTCAGTTGGTCTGGAAGAATTCAAATGTGGAAAATATTGTTTCTCTAATTATTTTAGTCCACGATGGGACAGTTTGCTAAAACGATGTAAAAATGATATTGTCCATTGCTGAGTTCTTCTAAGGAAACATTGAGGTTGTATTTTAAGCAGGAAGGAAACTTTTGATGCCATGCTAAATGTTTCTGTCCAAATACGTTTGGAGCCCTCAATTAGGAGGCCCACGTACACAAAGCTCAGCAGAATTTCAGCTGCTTTCAGACATGGCTGAAAATATTCAAAAACTAATGCTGACTGTCAGCACTTTAACCTCACAATCAATTTATTATTTGGTGTTCTAAATGATAAACATTTTGAAATGATTTTGTATTCAAAATGAATGAAGTCTTCCATGTCACTCCTGTCCTACACTCCCACCACTGGCTGGTGCTGGCGTACAAGAGATCCACACTCCCATAACTCCAGGTCATGGTCCACCCTTACATCCCCATACCAAGAGAGAATGGTCCGGTCCTAGACACCCATACTTGCAGGCCATGGACCCGCCCAGCACCCCCACACCTCCAGACCATGGTCCAGTCCTACAGCCCCATACTTCCAGAACAGTGTCCCGTCTTACACCCCCATACCTCAAGGCCATGGTTCAGTCCTAGACTCCCAGACACCTCCAGACTATGGAGTCTAGCCCTACATGCCTTCACTGCTTGGTCTGGTCATCTCTCCACAAGGTCTCCATCCTTCTCCCTCCTGGCTTCCCAAATGTGGATTGACCTTTGAAAGCTACACTAGACAACGTCTTTCTGTAAAAAATAAACCCAACCCACAAAATGGCATTGCAGCAGAGAAGAGCATCCCATTACCCCCAAAATTAGATGCTGTAGATTCAATCTATTTGCCCAAATTAATTTCACTGGCAGGAGATCTTTTCCACTCACACAAAGTGGCAAAACCAAAATCGAATCTTGCTGGACTCACGAACGATGGTTGAACCTGCTGCGAAAAGATGTTTTTTCACCATCTCCACCCCCACGAGCCTCTACAAAGTAGAGTCCAAGGAGTGCACAGGTTATTATTATCAGATTACATGTTTTCTGGGTAATGTAGTCCTTCAAACTTTTTGTTATCTAGATGAGAGTGTCAGCTAAATGCCTAAAATGTAAATTTAGCGATAACAGAACAGCACTGAAACATCACAAATGTGATTCATCATTCTACTCTAATAGGTTTGGTTTTTCTGGTGCTGGCATTGACTGGTTCTCATTGTACCTGTCACAGGAAAAAAATCTGACTCTATTGTGATCTTGTTTTTTCTCCTAACTTTATTTGGTGTGGTGTGCCTCAGGGCTCAGTTCTTGGCCCAATACTGTTTTCTTTCTTTACGTCATGCCTTATTCATATACTGTAATTTGTTGGCATAGCACCTTTCATTACTCTGCTGATGATACTCTGCTGTATCTCTTGGGTAAAGCAAACAACCTCAGTGAGGTGTTGGTATTCCATGACTGTATCTGATGTCAAGGTTTGGATGTCCCAAAAATTCCTTCAAATAAATACACACAATACTGAGGATGAGGTTATTGGTCCTGATCACATGTCCAGTTGTCTCCTTGTGCTTTACCTACATAAAGCCTCTAAGAATTTAGGAATTATCTTTCACTAAAGTTAAAGCTTAAGGAATATGGCTCAGGCATGTTTTTACCAACTTAGGAACAATGAAAAGATTAGATTGATTTTGTCTATTAAAAACATTGTTAGACACAATTGTGTATTATCTCGCGAGTACTGTAATACCCTGTTCTCCTGTCTCAATCAACAAGTCATGCCTATTAGTTTTATAATTGATTTTAAGCTTTTATTGGTTACTTTTAAGGCTTAGGTCTGGCTTTTGCTACTTCCCAGATCTTTTAACTCGTTATGAGCCGGAGTGCATCTTGTTGTTTTTATTTGTAACCATTTTTTGAATGTTGTTTTGAAAAGTGCTACTTAAATAAGAATTATTATTATTAGTAGTAGTAGTATTTCTCATATGAGACACATTTTATCTATAACCTGCATTGGTTTGCAATGTAATAAAAAAAATCTGTCTCTTTATTTAATGTGGCATCTGTTTCCTGTTTTATTAACTGACTATGAATGTCACTGTTGTCCTGAGTTCATGTCACAGGTTTGACAAAAAACAGCACCTTTAGAGTTTCTGAAGTATGAATGAGCCCTTGACTGAGATTCAAAATGCTCAAGAAAAGATTGAGACCAATCCAGATTATCCGCATTTTCCATTGATCATGATCATCATTAATCATTTCCCATGATTAATCTTTGAAACATTAATTGTTATACTTGTGAATATGGCTGGAAATTGTTTAGCCTCACTTTACTCAAAACTGATGTAACAGCATGCTTCTTCCTAAAACAGAACTCAACATGCCCAAATGTCTTCTGCCGTGCTAACATGCTGAGTAGCTTACTCCATGCACTATTCACAACATCATTGAATAATTCATTCTTTTTTTGATATGATTTTGTGAGAGCTAATTTTTTTTAGAGTTGTTGGTCAATGGTGAAGACAGCTTCTCTATGACCTACCAAACCTAAACAGTCTCTTGCTGCAGACTGAGGTAAGCCCAGACAGGTTTTCCAGCACAGCTGCATAGCTAAACCACTGCTTAGCCCTTCAAAGGGCTTTAAGGATTCAGAGCCCACTTTATCAGCTGGACAAGGGAAAGCCCATCTCTTATGGTTATGCGGCATTAAAGAAAAAATGTGGTGACCTTTTACATTTTTTACTGGAGGAAAAAAATGCCCCATGAGGAATGAGAGGCGGAGGTCGATTTGAGAGTCTACTCATTCTCTGGTTAATGTCCACAGGCCTCGCTATCTAATCCTCGGGTCGCATTAAATCCAACAAGCAGAGCAGTCATTTGTGTTTTCAATTATGTATTCACTGGTGCAGGAACTTTTCGTCTCTTCTTGAGAGGCAAAGTTATAACTGCTATATGTTACTATTAGCTGTCCAAACAGATGGTCACAGAAAGGCATGATATTCATGTTGCACATTGAATCCATCACTTTAATACCACTTTCCCCGTAATTTTCCACCAAGTTTACATTTCGGTGCTGTAAATGATGAGAAGCCTTTAACATAATATATGGTCAACAAGGTATGTCATGGTCAACAAGGTATGTCACATTTTAAAAAGTTCTTTTGACTTCTGTGAGAAAATGCAATAAAACAATTCAGTCAATGCACTTATTTATTTAGCTGTTATTTGGCTATTTTTGGAAAAGTGAGCCCCAGCAGAGGGGGATGGGAGTTTTTGTAGCAACTTGGAACCTTTTTTTCAGTTCCAAGGATCTGTGAAATGGTTTGAAATACTTTGTGATTCATTATAAGGTAATTCATAATTATAATTAAGAGGTATTTTGCCCACGTATGTGCAAAAAATTACCCAGACTTTTTAGTGATGGATTAGATGTATATTTATATCATGAAAAAATAGCTTTAGGTCAAACTTGATGTTTTTGCCTAGGAAGTAGGAAGTTTTCCCCACCTTTGGGTCTAGACTAGTAGCGCTGTTGGTAGTGTGGTACAGTTTGTTCACTACTGTACTCACCTGCCTGCTTTGGTAATGATCATCTCTGTGCCGGCTTCATGGAACTTTTTCCAAAGCTCCCTCTCATGAAGAACCACCTTAATGTTCTCAATGTTCTGAGGAAAGAGAGCAAACTGCTTTTACACTCCACACAAACCATCCCCACAGCTAGATTATGAAAAGTTTGAAAATGTAATCATTAAATCAAAAACACTACAGTTATCAAGTTTTTCAATTTTAAAAAGGAGCTTAATATTATATTATTAGTCATATTTGATTCAGCAATGTGTAGCATAGATATGCCAAATTATACTCTGTTTATTCTCTTTCACCCAGTTAGTTTTTTGAGCTTTGAAAAATTAAGGAAATAGTCTGTTGAGTTAGCCAATTAAAAACAGTCAAGGGATTGTAGTTAATGTGTTATGTTTTAACACATAACACATAATCCAGATAGAAGCTGGCTAATTACCAAGTTTTTTTTTTATTTCTCAGAATTGATTAAACAAATCCCAATGAACACTTTCACCCAGTTCAACAAAGCACAGCACACATTTTCAAACAAGAAACAACTGTGCGCTGGCTCTGTGGAATTTGGGGGTTACGATCCTCCATCGCTACCTGGTCGGGCTCGCTGCCACCGGGAATGCTGGAAGTTGCAGACAGGCCCAGTTGTGTCGTGTCCAGGACGAGCTCGGCCTCCCCGCCGGGGTGGACGCGGACCACGCCGCCGTCCGTCACAGCTGAAGCCTTCTCCTGCAGCATCTCTACAGGATTAGAAGAATACTCTTCTCTCAGACCTATCAAGTACTAGCTGTAAAAACAAACGAAACAAACAAAAAAAAAGTCACTATTCATTACTTATTTTATTATTCCTCCTGGCATTAATCTTAACCCTAACCTGGTGTATGTCACGTTACAGCCACAGGAATGTAGGCTCTCCAACACTAATAGTAAATTTCATGTATCTCATGGTAAACTGGATAAATGCACCGTAGGTTACTCACTACATTGTATTACTTAAATGCACACATTTTCAGACTGTTGAACGTAGCCTTTACATGTGCAGTCTGCTGTCCACGCTATGTCCTTACACTGTCCTTTTCCGCTGTATGTGAGGCCCCGTTAGTCTTGCACCAGGAATGTTAGCATGTACTATGAAATTCCCAAAGTTGTCAATATGTGTCTGTACCAATTTCGCCCAGACAAAAATTCAATTAGATTTATTTTACCCAGCGATTCACCTGATTCTGATTGTGATATTCTGATTATGTGAGTTATTGGAGCGCGATATAAGGAATTGTTAAAAACACCAAAAAGTAGCAGGTTTTGCTCTTTGTGTGTGAAGATATTTTAGAATTTAGCAAATGGATTTAAAAAAACAATTTGCCTTGAAAATATTAATAATAATTTTTGTGCAAAAGAGAAGCAATGTGCTATCAACGTTGAAATGAAGGATTATGATGCAGACTAGGTTGTTTTAGTTATGTCACAACATTTGATAAACATTCCAAAACAATATTCCAATAAATATTCCACTACATTTTACTCTAGAGTCTGGATCTGACCCGCCATCACGCTATAGAGCGGTGGACATTCAGATAGGTAAAAATCACTATACAACACAATGCTTTTAAATACAAATAAGTAAGTCATTATTTTTATTGCACCACTAACTCCTTAATGATGTGCCCAGATAATAATACACCTAGAAACCTCCTGATAATCCTAATAGCATCCCTAACAGCGCTTACTCTTCTTTTCAAGCCAGGTTTCTCTGTGGCTGGCTCACCATAGACGATTACAACACACCCTGTGTTTAAGGTAATTGCAAAATACTGATGTTAGCCATCATCTCACACCTTTCCAAAAGGGCTTTTGAACTATCAAATATCTAATTGTATCTAAAAGTATAATCCTTGTTCTAATATCACCATTGGATTGATTAGGATTAAAAGATCATGTGCTATTATAGATGTCATTTTCTGCTGCAAATTTTAACTGCAGAGACTCTTGTTATTAATAAGCCGAAACGTGACTCTGAATGTCAGCTGAATGTGTTCGTGGACCCCAGGACAATGCGGGGCTGCCGAGGGCCTCTGTTTATGGGGATCCTGATGAAGAATAAACTCTATTTTATACAAAACGCGGCGATTTAATATTTCCTTTCTGTACATGCAAACAGACAAAGTGAATACTCGGCCACAGTGCAACATTCATGAGAAGAATGCAGTTTTGTTTTTTTGTTTCTTTCTTTCTCCCAGTGGAAACCAGGTCACTTATTTTGACTGGACTCCAGCGCCGAGCCACTGGCTGCTGCTGCTTCTAAAAAAGTCAGGCATTTAAAGGAAAATGTGTGTTAGCTTGACCCAAACATTGAGAGGCGCCCTCATTATTGCCTGATAAAGCAAATTAAGTGAAGTGTTTGTTTGTATGTGAAGCAAAATTGCACTGAAGCAGTCTGTTTTCGGGTTAAAAACTGGGTAGCAACTACTACTGCTCTTTTCTCCCCTGCTTGCATTGCTCCTGACAGACAACAGTGAATCACTGAGGTGATACTTGGATTCAATCAGATCGGATCCCAATACACTCCTACTGTAATAGCATACAAATAATAAGAGGCTGTATCGCCTTACTTACTCATCCTGACTTTTCAGGCCCCAACTTAAACTCCGGGGGTCCAGATCGTTCGTCCTTAAGAATGGTCTGATTAAATATTTACGCTCCTAGCATCGCGGTTTGAGCACCAATTTTAAACAGTGTCTCTTCCGTGAAGGCAGCCTGCACTCCGAAGGGATTACAAATTTAGCGTGTTTGTGTCTCTCGCAAAAAGCCTTAGTCGTCAGGTATTTCCACTGTTCTGTAAATTATGGTATCTGGAGAATAAATCTTGCCGCTATAGCATTAAGTCACTCAAAGGCGATAAGTTTCATTTCAGCTTTAGAGGGACAGACTCTGGATCAAACCCTGGGCCGGCAAATCTCACTGGCATACTATAGGTATAGCAGCAGGCTAAATACAACTCTGTTTTCCCTCACTGCATCAGCAAGATTGAAACAAAAGATGCAGATTTACATGAGAAAAGTCTGGAGGTCTGTCAAGGTAAAACCCAACTGTGCTTCGAAAAACGGTGAGTAAAAATAACAGGATATGCCTTTGCATTTGAGGAGACAATTCATCCCTCTAACTGTCCCCCCACCTGCTGGTTCGGGTCCTGGCTTTGGTCCGATCAAGAAACTAAAACGATTAGAAATGATTTTCTCAGCCTGCAACTCCATTTTCAGGACATGGAATCATAGGTGTGGATTGGGATGAATCTTCTCCCCCCCCCCCCCCAAACACATATACTGTATTTAACTCGCTCTGCGTTTTTAAAAGTAGTTTTACTGAAGCCCATCTTACGATTGGCTTTGGTCACAAGCACAAACACCCC
The DNA here is from genome assembly GCA_900323365.1 of Monocentris japonica. Lineage (NCBI taxonomy): Eukaryota > Metazoa > Chordata > Actinopteri > Trachichthyiformes > Monocentridae > Monocentris > Monocentris japonica. The sequence continues at coordinate 15,610 of OOFE01007254.1, read as the reverse complement.
ATCTCTTTATGACAGAAGCGCTTCCTTTAGTTGTTGGAAACTCCTGTTGATGCCTTTAAAGGCATTTCACCAACAAATTAGACCTCCATGTTTCACATTTTGATTGTTTGCACTTCAGATCAGGGCTTCAGTTTCACAAGGTCTTACTGTATTTCACATTGACCAATAACTCTCCTCTCTCTCTCATACCTGCAGACTTTTCTCATGTAAATTTGTATTTTTGTTGTATTTAGCCTGCTACTGCTACCCATAGTATGCCCAGTCTTGCCCCCCTAAAGCTGACATGGACACCTATCCACTCTTGCTGGGAACTTCCTGCATTACCTGTTGCTGCTTTCTCCCAGAACAACAACCTGCCAACCCCCACCCCCCCAATCCCACCGCTGTTCATTCCTGGAGGTTACACGCTGGATGTCGGCCTGTAAACAGAGAGAGTGGCCGCTCTCAGCCATGAAAGGGGAGAGGCGGCACCCAGTGTAAACTGACTGAGACATTTGCGAAAGCTAATAAAGATAAGGGCTGACAGAGAAACAGCCACAGTGCTTTTTTTTTTTTTTACAGTGTGAATCCGGGGCCTTTCACTTGCCCTCTTTAACCAGGCACAGCCAGCCAGCACTCTCTCCATCTCTGTCACTCCACAGATCCAAGGCGCTAAACTACTCCTCATCCAAATAGTAACAAAAAAATGTATTGGTGCATGATAAAGGAGAGCATGGTAAAATACACCCAATGCGGCAAGTCTTAAGGGGATTGAATACTTTATGGGGCAACTGTATGGTTAATGACATGATATTAAATTGAATGTTTTATTATTGTCTGATGGTTGTAGTGTAATGGATGTGATGATGATGAAGGCTGAAAGTGTAACACAGTCAGCAAGGCTCCTATGTCAGCCTGGGAAACTATGGAAAACAAATTTGGTCATTTCCAGGTCTTGAAAAAGTTTTGGAATTGGACAGTCTAGTTAAAGTATGAGGGAAATATTGTCTAGCTCTCTCGATGCACATGCGACTACACTGTGTGTGTGTGTGTGTGTGTGTGTGTGAGTGTGTGTTTGTGTTGTGTTGCTGTGGGCTGTAGAAGATGTGAAGCATGTTATTGAGACAGCTGTAATAAATTTCAATCTGGCCGCCATTTTGTGTGTGAAGGTCTGATGCATGAAGGCCTGAATCCCTCTGGACAACAAATATAACAAAAAATAAAGAAAACAACAACCAACATTACAAAAAACTAATTCTGTTGCCACGCCCCCAAAAACAACTGCAGAATTTCAAACCATTTCATTGCAAATACTGACTCAAACTCAGTAGGATAGCTGGATATTCAGCTCAAAATCACTGGAGAATAATGTAATTAATTTCAGAAGTTGGACTTCATTTAATATTACAAACTTATTTTAAATTTAAACAAACTAAGTTTCTGTCCAAAAGCTCCCAAAGTCACTTGGGTGTTAATCCATGTTGGCTGTGTCCTCCTTCCCTTCAGATGAAATAAATAATCTAAGTGACATACATACCCAGTATCTGGTTGAGGACTATTTTATTTTAAGATTTTAAGAAACGAATATTTTTTAAGACTCTTTAAAAGACCATGTTTCATATGTTTTACTCAATTTTACTCAATTAATTTCATTAGCCCACGTGCAAGTTGACATAAGGACGATGTATTCACGAAGTTTACGCAATAGCATATTAATGTTAATAATGATTGGTGATTATTGTTATTATTGTAGAATTAAAATGTAAAATAATAACACCCTTGTCAAATATTGTATTAGTGTATTTGGCGAGAATATGATATTCAAACATTAAAAATGTAAAAAAACAAAACAATTTCATATTATCTTTTTTTTTTTAATTGGAAACAGCCTATTTCGTTAGTCTGCTTCTATCTGTCAGACCGCTGGTTTATTAAATACTTTCCCTGCTGAACAGACCTGATGAATTCCTCACTCTGTGGATTGTCTTTGCTCATTTGTCAGACTAAAACCTTCCATTGCAGTTTACATTCAAGGAGTCTTATTTTTATGATTTCCCCCTCTTAAATGATGCGCGCGCTGGACCTTCAAGTCCCCCTGGTTGCCTGCTCACGCGCTGTGACGCCGTTATTACTTCCACTAACAGCATCCTCACGGGGCTAATCCCATTACCGCAGACAGCACTGTTTACAAGATAGCAGATAATCGGTAGATAATCAATTTAGAGATATGGGACTATACTGTACCTCGTGCAGTCAGCTATCATCTGCTTAAATCCATCTCTTTCCACCGGTTCTCTGTCTTCACCGTTTAAACGGTGGGTTTGTTTTGTGTTTTTTCCCCTTCCGGAGTGGTCGCAGGTGCTAAACGTTTGGCTGGTGTTTGACCGACATGCAGTGGGCTACAGCGCGCGGCTCCCCGCGCTCGAGTGTCGGTCAGCTGCCTTAGTGCCTTTCAGCCCTCCGCCGTCTCTGCGCCTGTGCAATGAGGTCTGAGCTCGAGAGCTCTGGAGGGGGAAAGTCAGTGGGATGTGCTGTTGGAATCACACACACACACACGCACTCACACTCTCACACACACACTCTATGCTCAACCCCCTTAACGTGTTAAAACAGCAGGGTGGATGATTTGTCTCCCTCTCTCCCCTCACCGGCGTGGTCCTGACGCTGCTGCCTAGGAGCAGCGCCCCCCAGTCAGGTTCTGCTCCTCCTGAGCTGCGGTGTCTCGGACATGAAACCCACCACCCCACCCCTCATCTCAGGGACTATTTGCTCCGTCTGACTGACTCAGCGCCCATTCATTTATTCTAGCTTCTTTCCAGGACACAATGTTGCATTTGGTCACTTGCCTGCATGTATTCGCTGTGAGGCGAATTGTCTCCAGATCAGTGGTTCGGGTCAGCAGGCCAGACTAGACCTCATTCACCTGAACTGCTGCTCACACCGCTCGTCGCTATGCACAGGCCTGTAGTCTGAGACAGATGGTGGCCACATCAACAATAATCTACCTCAGTAAATAAACCCCCTCCAGCAACAAAGGGTTCTATATCAGAAAATGGTTCTCTAGGCAGACCACAGCATCACCCTGTTTATGGTGAAAGAATGCATGCAGCTTTAAAAGATGACGGGTTATTCCGATTTACTTTTAAGAAATGTTAACAAAACAGAGGGGTCTGAGTCTGAGTCGTTATGGTTCAATGTAGAACCACTACCCTATAGGGACCCCTTGAAAACCATCCTTTTTCTGGGTGTACCTCCAGCAATATAGCCAGCAAGGGAGGGTTCCTCAGCGGATTTTTTTGGGTTATAGTACTGGTTCTATATAGAACACATATATAGTATGTTAAAATAAAAATGCCTGTCAAAAAAACGTTGCTTTAATTGTGGTGATTTGGATCACTTCATGCCTTAAAGGATCTTTAAGGCACCATAGAGTGCCTGTGTAGAACCATGGTGCTGTAGAGAACCTCTAAAAATGGTTGCACGTCTACAGAACCATTTCCTGTTACATAGAAACCCATTTTTATGTACTTCCAGCATTAACAATAATAATAATAATAATAATAATAATAATAATAATAATACATCGAGACATATTTTGTAGACGAATGAATGACATGCAAACCCTGTAGTGTACTTCCATGTGAAATATGGCGGTGGTTTCGGAGTAAATGAAGCATAAGGCTGGAAGGTATAAATCAGGTGCC
>OOFE01007250.1:1487-19550 GCA_900323365.1 Monocentris japonica | reverse complement strand
CTCATCACTTAGACTAGCTCTGCGAGGTTGACCTGGGTTAGGGAAAGATGCTGCAGCGTTCGTCCGTCCACTGGCTCCCTCTGCCCCCTCACACAGTCCTCGGAGCGCAGTGCCGTCCATTGCCATGGCAACAGCGGGGGTGGTAGATGGAGAGGGCTGTCTGGAGTGACAGCCTTGACAAGAGTCTGGACCCTCAGATGACCCTGGGGGGAGGGGAAGGAGAAAAAGAGATGGTGAGGAGGAAAGGAGAGAGAGCCAGTGAAAGGTCAATGCCGTTACGGTCACGTGTGATTACGGTCATGAGGTTCAAGGGCATCTACATTGTAACCTTTCTCTGTCCCCTGTTAAAGGTCAACCCTAGAACACAATAACCCAGCAAGGACACTTAAATAGGGAAATCACATTGGGGAATTTAGGCTATGCTTCTTTTTTTTCACCACACCACTATGCCTTTTTAAAAAACTGCTTATTTCCTCATTCCAACTAGACAGCACTGCAAATAGACGTAGCCTAATTGAATTTTTGCGGCTCATTCTCCTCGACCATGGCAGTGGACAGTCAGAGCAAGTGGGGTTGTCATCATTACTGCCATTGTGCTGTAACATGAGTTGCATCATCCCTTTAACTAGGTCACTTCTTCCTTTCTCTCTCCTTTCCCCCCTCTCTCCTCTCACCTCTCTTCCTTATCAAATGTTGGTTGGTTGCATTGAGTCTTGCTAGCGCTACCTCCCCCACATCTGTTTAAAACCAGGCTGCTGGTGTCTGGGGGCTAATTACGCCAGGCTAAATAGTCCCTGGCGCCAGTGGCTAACGTGTACCAGCAGATGGGCACTGGTGTTGCAGGGCAAGGGGAACATGGCGTCACAGGAAGGGAGGGGGAGGGGCTGCAGGGCCCTAGGTGGTGCCCCGGCAGGCTGGCAGAGTGTGGGTAACAGCCGTGCCACCCACTCACCATCCAGCCACCCTCACTATAGGTGTGAAATCACACTTATGTACTGGCTAAACTCACTCCTCATTCCTTAGAAATAGCCCTTCCCTCTCTTAGAACATTTCGCAAACCCTCTCCCTACAGTGGTAATCACCTTGCTAATTAAACAGTGAGCCAGGCCCTTTGTTATATATGAAGATATGAGAATGAATGAATGGATCGGTCTCAGAGAACAGAGCATTTGACAGAAAGAGCTCATATTTATACACTTTCAATTTGGCTTACACATAAACGTGTACACTCGCTTAGGGGTAATGCTCATAATTTATCCATAACCTTGCCAGAAATTGACTGCTCTTGAAGTAAAAATGAACACAATTCAGCATCTATGTAATGTAGCCTTTTGAATCCTATGAGCAAACTATAGCATACTGTAAGCAAACAACTCACCATTTTAATCCATAACCTTGGCAATGCGCCGGTATCACTATATCTAAAGCTCTACAGTGCTCTGACTGTGTTCTCACCATGTCCCCTCAGTGTGCTTGCTTGATGACCTCTCTTACCCCCCCACACCCCACCACCACACAGAAATGCAGAGTTGCTTCCTTTCGCCCCTTGCAATATGTGTCTGCTTCCTGGGTAGCTAGTTTTATGTGCTTCAGTGATTGACTGAATTATTGAGTGACAATCAGTTGTCTTCAGCTGTACATCAACTGCACAGTCTTCTTTTGCCTTGACCTTTTAAGATAACGCCTTGATACCATTGGATCAGCTGCAGCTGCTACTTGTATCCAAATTGTTTTGTCTAGGACGAGTTAATAGGGGCCATATCTAGCTCTGTATGAGCTGTTTATCAAGCATGCTGGTCTAGAGTCAGATGTAGCTGTGGTTTGCGACTGTTGGGAGGCTGAGCTATTTAAAGGTAGCTGGTCTAGGATCAACTGTTGCAGCAGCTATCTGTGGAGTCTGCAGGCTAGGCTGCTGTGGCTCCCACATGACATGCAGTCTCCACACTGCAGCCTTTGAAGCGCCTGAACTCTTCACCCCTGTCTGAGCAGGTCGGCGAGAGAGCAGGAGAATAGAGAGATTGAGAGAGCGGGATGGGGGCAGGGATAGAGAGATGCAGAATAACAGAGTAGGAAGAAGGGGGAGAAAGAGAGAGGGGGAGGGAGAGAGGTGGAGAGGTTGTCATTTAGGCTACAGCCTCTCCTCATCCTCCTGTCCTCCTCCAGCTCGTCTCTCTCATCCCCCTTCTCTCCTCTTTTCTACCCGTCTTACCCTCGGGTGTTCCTTTTCTGGCACTCCTCGTTTATTTTTTTCCCCTCCCCTTCTACTTCTACTTTCCTTATAGCGCTCTCCCTCTCTCTGCCTCTCCCTCCCTGCCTGTCTTCATCTTTTTATTCTTGCTCTGTTGACGCATCAAAGCACGGCGTGATAAGCTGGCTTTGCATGCACTGAATCAGTAATGGCACATGGCTGTTTCGTCTAGTTATGGTTATGCAGCAATCCAGGGTCTGTACCTAACTATTGTATACACACAGCCAGACAGTTAGACTCTCACGTCCGCACTGATTTAAGCAGACACCTAAGGTCAAAGTTCATCACTAAAAACAGAGCAGCCCACAAACCCCAGTCACTTTCACTCCGTCTCAAAAGCTGAGGAGTGCTATATCAGAGGTAACAAGGTATGTATTTACACTTAGCTTTGCTGACATCCCTTGTCCATGAATGCTATGATCCACAAATTTCTTAAAGGTGTGCTACGTGCGGGATTTCTTTACTCATACGTCACTTCCAAATCAGCTGTCCAAGCACATCACAATTCTTGCAATGAGACACAACTGTCGCTATTACAAACCTAATTGAGCTGGTGTAAGCTTTCCTTTTGGACCATTTAGGAGGTTACGGGTCACATTTTTGAGAGGCACACTGGTAAACGACATTTGTTAACAAGCAGAGAAATGCACATTTTCCAATGGAAAGCAGGTAATCTTGCCCTACGGTAGCAGTGATTGATGCCTGTTTCCAATTTGAAAATGCTCAACACCTTTATTTAATAGCCTAATGTTTAATCACTGTATTCTACAGAATTGATGAGAATATATTTTTTGTTTTGGCTGTATTTTGAATGAATGTTAAGAGGAATTTGAGGAACAGCGATAAAGCATGTGGCATTTGTTGAGAAAGGTTAACAGGCGTCTTCTTACTTATACACACACAATACTTATACACACACAACCTGAAACAGTCCTCCAGACCTGATTCTGTGGCCTAATGGCAGCCGGTTTATCACAGAGAGGGCTTCTGCACTAGAGGGGATGACAGATATGTGCACATACACACACACAAGCTGGATTCAGGCAGACTGAGTGCTGCTTTTTCTGGCTTCAGAACATTAGGTCATGACCCCAACCAAAAAGCCCTAACTATCAGTGTGGGAGTTGGGGGATAGGTTGATTTTTATTTTGTAGCAGGTAGGCTTCAGATCTGGGCCGTTGTGATGCTTCCAATGTGGCGTCACTGTAATCTCTCTGTCATGGCTCTTTGTAGCGTAAGCTATACAGTACATATAGTATCACCCTGTATGTGTGTGTCTGTGTTTGTGTGGCCCAGTAGTCCACTTATCCCTTGTTGTTAGGGGTGGTGAACCCGTGATGGAAGCGCTCGTGTCCCTTGGTTGACCCTGGCTGCGCGGTGCTCCCTACCCCTCCGCCCTCCCCTCTCTCCTCCAACCCTCTGCCCCTCCATCTCTCCTTTCCTGGCCACTCCTGGCTAACTCTGGCCACCTGATTAAGGGATTAGTGGGCTGATGGTTGTCAGCGTCTCTTGCACACTGGCCACTACCACTTCCCCAGGCACCTGGGCCAAGGGAAGGAAGCTTCATCCACATAAACAGCTCTCACACTCATTCACCTCACACTCACATGTCTGCATGCATGCACATATATGGTAGATGCACACTCTTGCATGTTCACATATACGCACAATCTAGGTTGTGCTCCAACCTCGGTGACTTACTCTCACCCCCTTCAGTGGAGGAGGAGGAGCAAATGTGAGGGGAGGGGTGGCAGGGTCAGTGCAGGGTTACTGCCTTGTATCTCCCCTTCTTTTCTACCTCCCTCCTTTTTCTCCTGCACTCCTAACCTCCCCCTACTCCACTCACTGTGCACTGTATTCTGCCAAGTTCATATATCCCATAATCGCGCTGAGTCGCCATGTCAGCAGCACTGTATCAACTCTGTTGCTTTGTCCTCCTCTCCTCCTCCGCCACATTGAGCCAGTGTGCTCCTGCCATCACTCCAGTCAAGATCTGTTACCTTGGAAGTACACATGCCATCTCCCTCTCAGCTAGTTTTAGCCAGCTCCATTTGCCTAACCTTTTGAACTTGTCTGATAAGTGGCACGTGAGAAAAAGGCTGTTTCACCCATTCAGTATTCCATCTCCTTCCTGTTTTCTTCCCCATTCTGTCCCAGAAAACTACCAAAATTATACTTTATAAAGGTAGGAAAAAGGTCATTGTTGACATGCAGTAGAAAAAATACATTTAGTGGGAGCCTCTTATCTTGACCTCTACTTATACGTACAGGCCTGCTTATCCTATTTAATGTGTGTTAGCGTCATTCCTGCACGAGCGTGACCAGTGAACCTTTACAAGCTGCTGTAGCCCTCCCCAAGCGACCATGTGACCTGCCGGTGCCCTCTTGCCCTAATAATCACACAATTAGATGCTAACCTGTTCAGCTCAGCTTTAGAGGGAATGCCCATCTTTTGACTGCCATTTGGATTTCCTTATTTTGGCTTTAGTTCCATCCATACCACACCTCTGAACACTTCAGTGTGCAGGGCAAGGTTTTGAAAGACAGGTGGAGGGAGAATGAAAGCAATGAAATTATTTGATTTTACAAGTTGTACAACACAATGTCTGCTACTGCAAATGGAAAGCTTACAACGTGCTTACTTTGATTATACATTCAGGGGATGTTCGAAGTGAGTCCAGGATGCATAAAACATGCAATTATGGCTGTTTGCGTGGATCAGCCCAATGTACTACATTCTGAATACACCAATAGGAAATTCTAGCTTTCATAAACTGTTCAGTGCTTTGAGCAAAGCAATTAACCTATAATTTATACAGGATAAGCACATCTGACTAGCCCTTTGATAGAGAGGACATCAGCTTCAGTTAGATTTATTTGTGGTGCCTATACAATATAATCCTATGTGTTCAAACCACTCTGGAATCAGTGTGCACACTCCATTTCACTCCACTCCAGCCCAATCAGATTGAATGTATCAACAAAGAAATTCCCACAATTTAACACATTTCATAGCACATATGTTTTTGCATCACCCGTGTTTTGTTTGTTTTTCTCTCTTTACCGGCGGGTCCTTTGGGTCTTGAGTACTAAAGTTCTAGTGAAAATTTACATTGAAATGCTCACTATAACCTCTCTCCTATGATGAAAACAAATTGTTTACTCCTACATATAATACTTGAATCACTTTGATCCAAGCCTTACCACTCACTGTCATTGTGTTCAATTATCTTCTGCAGAGAACAACAAAGACACCCAGTACCAGAAGGTGACAGTGAAGGCAGAGCCTATGGAGGTGGACCCGCTCCCCACAGAACTAGCCCCACCTGCCTCTCATCTGCTGGCCTTCAGCACTTTAGGGGCGAGTGAGAAGAGTGAGCCAATGGCCAACCTCCCAGAGACACTGGCCCTCCCCCAGAAAGACCTCTTCTCCCAGGACATATCAGTCAAAATGGCCTCGGAACTCCTCTACAAATTGTCAGGTATGTTCCTTTTAGAGCCATAAGACACATATACATAAAATAACACTGTCCGATACACACTGTTCTCAGCAGTAGTAGGGATGTGCACACACACACGCACACAGGCAAGTCACCTTTTCCCTGTTGTGCATCAGTGTAAACCTTGGACTGTTACTTGACTATAAAACCTACATGTTTCCATTTCCATCCTCTGGTGGCTCTGTAGTAAAGGGGAGGATATATGACATTTACTGTGGTCCATAGGTTTTCCCTTTCTTTTTCCCTGCTTGGCCATGAAAGTAACATTGAAGCAGCAGACAGCTGTTTGTATTGCTAGATAAAGACAGAGCTTTGAAGTGGACCCATTGCCCCCTAGAGAAAAGATGTATGTGTGTGTGGTTGGGTGGGTGGGTGGAGATGGGGGAAGGGCTCATAGTCATAGGCCGTGGCCCCAGCTTTATCCAGCTTCTGATTGCTTCACCTAAATGCCATATACAGCAGTAAGCACATTTACAATTTCTTTCTCTCTTTTTGTCTCTCTCAGACAAATATTCACACACTGACAATCTCTTTCTTTCCCACACAGTCTGTCTTGAATGCACACCTTTACACACTCACACATGGCCCCGTGGGGAGTGGTGTCTGCACAAATGCCCCCTCTTCCCTCCTCCCTCTCCTCCTTCTCTCATTCTCTCCCTCCCTTGACTCGTTTTCAAACATGCCGGCTCAAGCACACTTGGCTGCACACGCTCTCCCCCTGCACCCCCCACCCCCTTTACATTTCTCCCGTGCGGCATCTCCATGGCAACGTGGAAAGAGACCTCTGTCCTTGGCGAGCAGTGTGACGGAGTGGGATGGGGGGGCAGGCAGAGGATAAGGAGGGCAGAGAGGGCAGCGGGGGTACAGACCATGCCCACCCAGGGAGCCAGGGCATCGCTCGCCTGGCAACAGTGACAACCAACCCCTTACAACTGGGTTTCACTGTTTTAATGTGAGGGGGACTGGAACAGAGTGGGCTGCTGTCACACAATGAGCAATCAATATGAATTACCCAGAGCAGTAGGACCTCAGAGACACATCAGTAACCAAGGTCGCGCTGAACACTGAGATGGTTGCAGCTTTGAAATTCACTTCAATACCTTGCCTTGAAACTCACACATATGGCTGCATTCACAGGCACTTTGTATAGTGTTGTTTACAGCCAATACTGAAAATCCATGGATAATAGTCACATTAGCAAGTAGTGACATTAGTTGTGTTTACCCTGTTCAATTCATCAGTTTGGTGCTCTTACAATCTTTTGTTTTCCTTGAGATTTAACCATTCTGTCACCAACCAGAAACGTTACTACATTACAGTGAACAAAATGTTCTCAGTAGCAGACTTAGGACATAACTAGAAACGGTGTGCCAGTGACTGACTTTTCACTTTTTTGTTTTTATTTTGCAGAAAAAGTCAGCAAAGCCAATGACCACAAAGACTGTAACATGGTGGGAATAAACAGGTGAGACAATAATACTTTGTATAGTTGTTGTTTAGCTACACTAAAAGTATCTGTTAATCATAATTATGAACTGTTTTTTTTTTTCTCAAGTTCATAAATTTAGATATTTGTTAAATTTATTAGCTATATAATTTTTGGTATATATTATGTCCCTTTGTGTCAGTCCGTTCCTGGACGAGCGCTTCAGACAATCACCTTTTAACTCGCGCTCCAAGAGCTCTTCCCCCGCAGAGGCCAGCTCCTCTGCCAGGGCAGCTTTCCATGGTAAGACACATACAACACACACAGTAGAGGAACATAGACATACAGTTCTGGCCAAGATTATTGGTTCCCTTGCATTTTATGTAGATAATGTACAATATCTTCTGAAATAATTGAATATCTATCTATAATAAAAATTAAAACATCTTTTATGGTTTCAAAATTGAACAGTGGTCATGATTATTGGCAACCTTTAGAACAATAATCAGGAGGAAATAGGTTCTCATTTGCAGTGTAATTCAACTCACCTGTGACTGGTTGCAGGTGCCCACATGGTATAAATGAACCAATTATCCATTTTAAAATGACAGTATCCATTTTAAAACAGTCACTTCTGCTTCCCTGGTGAAGAGAAAAGAGCTGTCTGAGGATGTCAGAAAAACTGTTATCACCAAACACAAGCATTCACAAGGCTATGAGGCATCTCTAGAGACCTTGGTATTCCTGTTTCCACAGTTCACAATGTTATTAAGAAGTTTGAGAAGCTGCTCATGCAGTCTCCCAGGACGTGGTGGTAAGGGGAAAATTGATTTCAGATGTCGTCGGAAAAAACATCTGGCATGACATCCAAAGATCTCAAGGTTGACCTGGAGAGGTCTGGTTAAATGGTTTCACCCGTACCATACGCCAGACTCTGAACCAAGAAGGGCTTTACGGTCGGAGGCCAGGGAAGACCCCACTGCTGAAAGAGAAACACAAGAAGGCCTGATTGATCTTTGCCAAGACCCACCTGGACAAACCTAAATCCTTCTGGGAAAATGTTCTGTGGACCGATGAAACCAAATTAGAGCTCTTTGGCAATACAGATCAGCGCTTAGTTTACAGACGATGAAATGAAGCTTTTTAAAGGAAAGAACACCCTACCTACAGTCAAATACAATGGAGGTCATGATGCTGTGGGGCTGCTTTACTGCCTCAGGTACTGGACGGCTTCAACGTCCCAAAACACATCCAAAAGCACCCAGGAATGGTTAAAGAGAAAACATTGGACTGTTCTGGAGTGGCAAGCGATGAGTCCTGATCTCAATCCCATTGAGAACCAATGGCGAGACCTGAAATGTGCAGTTGGTCAAAGGAATCTGTTGAACATTGAAGAACTGGAGCGGTTGCAGTTGAAGAGTGGGAGAAACTGCCAGCAGAAAGGAGCAGGAAGCTTACTGATGGTTACAAGAAACGTTTGGAAGCATCATCATTACCAAAGGCTATAAGTATTAGAAAAGTGTGTCAATAATCATGGCCATAGCCACTTTTCAATTTTGAAGCCATAAAAGATTTTTATTATATTTTTGTTCTTATTGTTTGATCATGTGCTGTTAAATAAAACAGATGAATGTGTGAAGACTGAAAGTTGTTTTAATTTCCAATTATTTCAGAAGCTATTGTACATTATCTGCATAAAATGTAAGGGCACCAATGTGTGTCCTTGTTTTTGTTTGTCCTTTTATCATTTTACATAAAGGTTATTCCCCCAAAGAAAAACGATAAATAATCTGCCATTGGCCAAAACAGAAAACTATTGGAAGTCATTTATCAAGTCAAAAGTCAATATTGCTGCATCGTTAATAGAAAGATATCTTCAAAGACAAGTGTGCAATCTTTCATCTTATTTACACTCTAGCTCAGAAAAACAGGACCTAATATACCCATCACACACACACAAGTATGTATGCATGCACACACACATACAACCACTTACTCACACAGAAGCCTCAAGGCCTTTGTAGCCCAACAACCTATTCAAGATCATAACATTCAGCCATTTATACATGAAGACATCCATTTCTGTGTATGTGGCCACAAGGATGCATCACAATCAACCACTTCCAGCTCTTCATCTCCAACCAGGAAACGGGCCTCCCACACTTAAACCTCTCCCCAGCCACAAGCCTCAGCATCAGTCAATCCTCTCTGGTACAACCTCACTCCCTTTTTTCACCCTTAGAGCTCCATCAGGCCTCTGCACTCTCACGCATTTCCCCAACCTGAAGGCCTCTGCCCAGGGCATCCCCTTTCTCTCTTCCCTCTCCTCTTCCCTGGCATCCAAGTGCTTCCCTTCCTGTTCCTTTGGCAGCGAGAGATCCAGAGGTTAATTAGCTTGTGCCAGCCTTGCCCGTCCCTCTGCCAGTTAATGAAAATCTGATTGGCTTCTGGGTGTCAAGGGTGTCCTGAAAGTTAATTCGCCCAGCCCACCTCCCCTTTCCCTTGTGTGTTTAGTGCTGCTGAACTAGCCTCTGCTCTCTCTCTGTTTCATTCTTTTTCTTCTACTGTCTCACTCCCTCTTCTCCCTCATATGTGTATATCCACACCTATTATTTTTCTTTGGTGTGTCTCATAGTTACCTTCCTTCCTCTCCCTCTTCATCATCCTCACTCTCTTGATGTTACATTACATTACAGTCATTTAGCAGACGCTTTTATCCAAAGTGACTTACAAAGGTGATACTCTATGGTTGACACTATGTGGGGATCAAACCCACAATCCTGAGTGTCTCACGCTCTACGACTGAGCTGTACGGGCCAGACAGTAAGTTTTTAGTAAGCTTTTCTAGCTGCAGCTGTAGCTGTGCAGAGCTTCTGTCAAACAGCTGTCCTCTGTATAATGGCCAGTGAACTTCTCCAGTCCTCTACCCTTCCAAGTTGACCCCGTCTCCCCAGCCATTTGGATCCAGCATTACCAGAATCATAATTATGCTTTATGCCAAATGCATGACTGAGTACATATGATTTACTGGGTGTAAAAATAATTTTGTCTACCTGAGCTTTTCGAAATAAGTGAGCGAGAGAGAGAGAGAGAGTGAGTAAGTGTGTTTGTGTGTTAGCAATGTGACTTCAGGGGTTTGCCCTCCTCTCCCTGCAGTCTGGGGTCAAGCTCAATCCATCGTTTCTCGTCCATGCCCCTTTCTCTCCAGCCCTAATAACACAAATTAAACCATTAACCACTTAAAGGCCCACACCACACCCTAATTGGCTTAATTATCAGTGCATGTGCTGAGCCATGGCCTCAGGCATCTGCCCATTGGCTCCTGGTCACCTTGTGTGACCAAGCCCTACCCTAGTCTCACCTCTGACTCAGGACAGCTAATGCTGTTATGTGCTCAGCTTCAGCTACAAGCCCCTTAAGTAGCTCTGGGGTTCCCAGGCTAAGCCATTCACAGACGGGGAGGCTGGAGAAGAACAGTGTGAGTAGCCACAGTTAGACATGGCCACTGTCATGGCGAGAGGCAGGGTCCAGCCAATGGGGAGGTCAGGAGAACCATAAACTGGAGGTTGGCTTAGGTCACAGAGACTCAAGTTTCTTTCTTGTCATGTTTTTATACCGTTACCACCTGTTTGGCTTGGGGGGTGTGAGGAAACACACATACACACACTTTCCTTGCTGATCCCTTGAAACTAGTTCACATGCAAGGGTTCCCTTACACTAGTCCGCTATGCCTTTACCACCACACATACACTCATTCACTGTCAGCTGGGTGTCACACTCCCACTGGTGTTTCAGTGCTGAACCCTTGTTACAGTGGTGAGTCTGAGAGCTGCTGTGACAGGGGCTCACATGACGGCTGACTCAGTAGCAATAGGATGATTAAAACTAACCTATATGTCAGCAGGCACAGTTAAGATTTCAAAGTCTGCAGTCCATTGCTGAAGTCTGGGAGACTGAGTTTCTTCGAAGGAACAGTTTGTGTGAAAGTAGAATTTCATTACTAATTAAATGCAGCTAGAATTTGGTGTTACTCCTCAGAGTTGAGTTCATAAAATGTTTTTAGTACTCTAAATTATGGTAGCTGTACCATTCCCCTCTGCACATATAAAGTATTTCTTGAAATTGTACTATACTGATACAAGAGAATAAATAAGTCAACTATGGAATGCATTGTCTTGTAGCACAGATTCACCTAAATTACAAAGTAACATACCCAGAGGTTGGTTAACCAAGTGGTTAAGTCTGGAACCACGTGTGCCCCTGCTGGTCTAGGATTTAATCCTGCACAACTTTCTCTCCTGTGACTCTGTACTGTCTTCTTCTTCACGTTCCAACTGTGTCCATAAATAAAAGATACTAAAGGTTAGTGGACTGCCAACTCTCCTTTTCAGAAAGAAAAATAGCAATTTCTATACTTAATAATACAATATATTACCCACTTGAATTAAACAGAATGTATATTATGCTAAGAGTCATCAAAAAAGATTGGTGATGGATGCTGTGACACAAGTGAAAGCAAATACGTTTGAAGGACTGGGACATAAATGTAGAGGGAGAGGGCAAAGAGGGGTTGACGTGTGAGAGGAAGAGACAGGCTCCAGGGCTGTCTGTAGAGTCAATGCAACCCCAGCAAAGTGTCCTTCAGCACCACTTTTTTTTTTTTAATACTTGAAATAAAATCTCCCCCTAAACGCTAAAAAAAACATTGCTTGCTACCTCCCCTCACCCTGGGATCCCTGCCCCCAATATGCCCCATCAATCGGCCAGGTCGTGTTGTTTATGACAGCTTTCACAAAAAATGGCCCTTTTTAGTGGAAAACGGGGACTCCAAGGAGCTATCCCAATTTGTGTCGTTGAGCTTACATGTATCTTGAAGTTTTTCTTTGTTTTTGTAGTGTGACGACTGCCAATATGCAATGCACTGATTGCCATCTGCAAAGAATCAAAACTTTTCCGAAGGGTTAGAAACTGTCTAAGCAGCAGAATTGTTTATAGTCTATCCTTTTTTTAATGTTGAAAAAAGAGTGTCTTAAATTATCCTTTCCCTTGCAAACAACAAGCAAACATCCAGCCTCCATCTGTGGAAGCTGTATAGCACAATGACAGAAGCATGGCTACATTATTTTTTTACCCTGCTCAAGCCAAACTATATAACTACTTTTGTAGCCTAATAAAGAAGCCTGATAAAGAAGTAACTTTATCCAAATTCTATCAAAGCATCTGGAAATACTCTTGCTCTCATGCTTTTATTGTTTTCTTCACTGGAGGGGTGGAAGAAGGGTGACATAAGGAGAGCTACAATGGATGCTATGGGTGTGCTGCAGGCGTTTGAGTAAAGGACTGGTGTTCACTGAAATATAGTTGACATTGAGCACGCATTTGCACTTCATCCCACCCAAAGGCTACAAGGAGCATCTGCCAAACGGCGGAAGACAGGTTTCAGTCTTGTGGATTAGTAAATTTAGCCTGCAGCGCATTAATTGTTCCATTGTATTTTAAGAGTCGGTCTTCTCTCCCTCCATAACTCATGTGAGGCAAGTGAGACACTCTTTCTGGGTTACATATATCAGGAAAAACCATTTAAAAAATAAATAAATAAATAAAATTCCTATAGATTTAGGCTACACGACTAGCCTAACGCTCACTGGAACATGATATTTACACGGGCTACACATTAGTCAGCCATAATTTAATGTAGCCATATGGATGTAGCCTTTCCCGTGGCGAGGAGTCTTCAATGGAGAACCCTGCTTTTGTCAGAAGGTTAATTCTCTATCTTTCTGTGTTGAATGAAGGCTATATTGTGGCCAGGGGCAGACTATACTATGCAGCCTGATAAGCATGGATAACCACACACCCTCCGGAGAAGGGTCTGGGACTGATAGGTGGTGGAGGGCATATGGGCACCTGCTCACAAGGAGGCGATTGTATGAGATAATTATAGCTGTGAAGCAAAGGACATATTTTTTTGATTTGAGATTTCAAGTAAATGTGAAGGAAAAATAAGATGTGTCCTGTATTGTGTTCTTCCAGCTGTAAAGTGTCATTAGAAGACATCCAAATCAAATCTTTGATAACACCCGAGTTGAATTACAACTCATTCAAAGAACAAAACTATTCATGAGCACATTCAGTGTGTTAGGGTTCGGGGTGTCAACATCGTTGCATATTTCACTTAAAGGTGTATTTGATGTGTGTCAGCGTGATATCACAGTGATGATGAGTGTGTGTGTGTGTGCATGTTCCAGACTCAGAAAAGGGTGGTGGGGAGCCGGGAAACGGGATTGCCCAGTGGAGACTGAATGAACAACTCTACCCCTGTCCTGTCTGTGGCAAGGTGTTTGGTAGACAGCAGACTCTTTCCAGACACCTGTCTCTACACACAGGTAAGTACACACACACACACACACACACACACACACACACACACAGACGTTTGCTTATGTATTTGCATGTTGACGTTCATGCGTGCACATGTGTGCTTGTGTACGCTCTGACCAGATTAAGTAAATAAGGTTGACTAGACTGGATTACCCTTCCTTTAAAGAGATTACTACCATGATTAGTCTCACTGGGAAAACTGCCTGTGTAATTACCCAGCTAGGAGGATGCATCCCAGTATGCACACACACACACACACACACACACACACACACGTACACACAGACACACGCCACTACTTCTGATGCAGCTGCAATTGGTTCCCTCTTTCACTTTGTCCCTCTCACACGTAGACACAGGAGACATCCCCAGAATAGAGCTGTGTTCTCCCCAGTGTCCTGATTACGCTATGTTTTCAAACTTGGCCCCTCGGAACCCCTAATCACTCCCTGCTCCCAATTGATCCATTCCACCCCATCACTCTACCACAATCCTTCCCCTGGTCCTTATTAGGGAAAAATAATGACTATTATCCTTATACTAAGCATTTTATTTTAAGCAAAATAACAACACTGGATTAGAAGTTAATATAACCTACTTGGGCAAACTAAATCACTGAGCACACAAATGGAGTCTCATGTACAAAATGCCCCCACACAATTGGACATGCTCTCACATTTTGCGTGCACACACATACACACAAAGACACATACACACAAACACACACACACCATCTGAGAGGGTTGGCTGTGAACAGCTTGGCCACACCACAGAGAGCAGAAGCAGGGGCATATGTCAGCATGATGGTCTTTTTGGTTTCCCCGGCGACATAAAGGTTGCCTGGCTTCATGTCCTTGGGGCAAATTGTGTGTGTGTGTGTGTTGTGTATGAGCATTACTGTTTGTGTGTATTGGGATACAGGGGAAGGTTGTGTGCATGCATGGTTGTTTTTTGAGTGCTCCCAAATAATGTGTGTGAAATTATGTCTTTGCTTGTTTGCACCGTTTGCACCATATGTCATATGAGTGCATGTGTTTGTGTGTCCATACGTACATGTGTACTATGCTTTTACCATCTTGTAACGACAAACCCAGAAAAGTTGGTCAATTATGAGGGCAACTTGTCAGACATCACAAAGGATTTTTTTCTTAGGGTTAGGATTAGCGTTACAGTTGGGCTCAGGCTAAGGGTTAGGCATTAAGTAATTAGGTTTGAGCTTGTGTTTAGGGCTTAGAGGATGACTGTAACTTAATGGAATACCGTCTGAGGTCATGTTTACAGTAACCCCAAGGCATGTGTCTGTGTGTATTTTGTTGTAGAGGAGAGGAAGTACAAGTGTCACCTGTGTCCTTATGCAGCCAAGTGCAGGGCTAACCTCAACCAGCACCTGACCATCCATTCTGTCAAGCTGGTCAACACAGACGCCGACCAGATCGTCACCGCAGTCACCACCGACTCTGCTGAGCGCAAGAACTGCCCCTACTACTACAGGTAGTACGAATAGACTACTAGTACTAATACAACACAAAATAACCTCCCCCTATTACTACACGTAGACCTGGGTCATATTCTTCACAGAAAATTTACAGTAAATTGAGGATTCAAATGAAAAGTGTCATTCCAAAATTAGATATTTACCATTTGGAAAATTGTGACACCTACCTGACAAAAAGATTGATTGCGTGAAATTAAAGCACAATGGGTTACTATCAAAGTTATGAGTCATCTTAAGATCTTTGCTCATCAGGTTTTTGAGGATGAAATCAATTATGTTTTTGGAAATAGTCGCAGCTGAATTTCAGGCAGAAAAGTTACCAAAATGCATATATAACGTTTTGGAATCCAACCCGTCAAATAGTCTAAACTTTCTATTTGGCAAACTCCACCCATCTGGTACTCCAAGCAGGTAAAAACAACACAATTTTGAAATATATTTTGATCCAGGTCTTACCACAAGCAGTATTGATGGATGAACACATAAGAAATACCCTTACTTAGATGCCAGTACAGTACTACTGGTAAAATGAATGACCAACATCTAAGAACTGGTTTCTCTGCTGCCCTTAACATAACAAGTGGTGATAAATCACTCATGAGGATTTCTACTGATGGTTATACAACGCACCAATATGTGTGGGCATAATTACACCAAAGCTAACCCTCCTCTTGTTCTTGCCATCTTCCTTCCTCTTCTTCTCTGTTCTCTGTCCAGCTGCCATGTGTGTGGTTTCCAGACGGAGCTGAACGCCCAGTTCGTCAGCCACATGTCGCTCCATGTGGACAAGGAGCAGTGGATGTTCTCGCTCTGCTGCAGCGTCTGTGACTACGTCTGTGTGGAGGAGAGTGACATGAAGAATCACGTCAGTACCGGACACGCAGGTAGAGATTCTCTGTTGTTATTCGGTGGTCCTGTGGTTCTCAGAGACGGTGACGGGAGAACCAGAAATAGCAGCAATGTGATGGATTCTCCACTATGTGTCGGGGGAATATCATCATGTCCTCCAGCCTTGTCAAAATGTATTGAATCAGAAAGTATAGGATGCATCCCCTAAATAAATGATTAATGGAGTTATTTTCACAGTTACTGTCACATGTAGGAGAGCTTTTTGTAGCATTGCACCAACAAGGACTGTTTCAAGTCATTATACTGAAATGTAACAGTAATTTAAACATTAAAGCACAATTTAATATCAGAGGAGCTCTGAAAGACTACGACTAGGACTAGGGTTCACAATCAAGAATAGGATCACCTCCTCCAGTCGACCTTCTCTGAACTTTCAAAGCTGCAGGTCTAAACCCCTGTTGGTCGATATGACTGTTTTTGTCTGAAACAGCTTTGTCCAGTTTATCGCTGATGTTTTGCCCTTCCACCATTTCTGAGTGTGTGTGTGTGCTTTTTGTGTACATGCGGGTGGGTGGGATTGTCCAACCTAGACAGCTGAGGGGTTTTTCAGAGGCCACAGTGGCCTTGTTTATCTGAGAGGGTTGGTCCTTATCGTGCCTGAGGGGAAAAAATCAATAGGCCTTGGGTCCTTTGGAGACGAGCTGGGTTTGCAATGCCACTGTGGCCATCTTTTAAGTCTCTCAGCCTACCTTAGCATTTACCTCATGCCCACACAAGATGGACACCTTAGCCAACCACTCAATTGTACAGGAACATGGTTTAGTGCTCACAGTCCTCATTTCTCAAACACACACCCTACCTTTTTTAAGTGGAGGGCTTGAATCCTATTTCAAGGTCCTAAGGCCTTATCTCACTTAGCCCTGTAAGGAGGATAGACCACCACTCAGGGAGGGAATCCAGCCACACTGTAAAAGGCTAGTTATCTGTTCAACCGGGTGGTTCTGGACCTGCCCAGACAAGAAATGGCTGAGCTCATCAGGTGTTGTGGTTAAAGCCGATCCAGCTAAGCAAATTATGTCGCCACAAAGTTGTCGCCATGGCAAGGTTACACCTTATGTGGTCTCAACCGGAAAAGTGAAAATCCAGAATCTGTCGCTACAATGTCATTTGGTAACGTTGTCAGGTGGTAGTCTGCACATTGTGGCAAAGTCAAAGGCGATGGTGATATGGTATGAAGATATATTAAAATCTCATCATATTATACCATTAATTGTGTCAATAACACCATTAATTAATAGTTCAATTCTAATAAATCAACTGGTCATATTAACGAATTGTTCGTCAGTAACAGTAATGCAGTTTGCAGTAACAGCTCTCCGTGGGTCGGGATAGATTTGATACCAGCCTTCTTATTCATGTAGCAGCAAACCAAGATGAATCACTTGTAGAAGTATGCCTTCATTTGTAACTGTTGACAACATCTAACACCACAAGGTTTTATCCAACAAAAGTTTGTCACATTTCCATATCAATTCGTGAACAGTTGCTACAGACAGGCGATTTTGCCTTCAAATTAAAAGCCTAAAAGTAAAAAGAAGAAAAAAAATAATGTCAATTATATGTTAATTTACTACAGACTCCTCAAATGTATTTTTTATTTTTACTTTGTATTAATCAAAAATACAGTATGCTCATCAATAAGGGTTAAACTACTACTACTACTACTACTTTACATAATCTAACCTTAACCTGTCACAATAATAACAATACTAGGCCAATTACCCAGTTAGAAATCTTTAATTGAGAGATTAAAACTATCTTGATGTACATCTTCATCTAGGTAAGTCAGTAAATCAAGAACATACCAGGAAATTATTACTATTATATAGTGTTCTTCAGTTTTTGCCATCTCATTGGGTTTGTTCATAATTTGTACTTAACCTGAACACCTAGCCTATGTCACCAGGTGATAATTTGATGACCAACTGGTAAATATTTACTATCAGAGCACATAACTACAAAGTTGTGGGTTGGTAAGTCTGAAATGGGGAGTGGAGGTAATATAATTACCATTATAAGATGTAGACACAATGTCCTCAGGTAGTAAGTCCTGATATTGCCAAAGAGACCCAGGATGTTACCCTGCCGCTCTAGACATTAGTAC
>OOFE01007230.1:900-13876 GCA_900323365.1 Monocentris japonica | reverse complement strand
CTCCAAGCGGGCTTTCCTGTGTCTTTCATTGAGGAGAGGCTTCCGTCTGGCCACTCTGCCATAAAGCCCAGATCGGTGGAGTGTTGCAGTGATGGTTGTCCTGCTGGAAGTTTCTCCCATCTCCACACAGGATCTGTGGAGCTCATCGGATCATGGACCATCGGATTCTTGGTCACCTCTCTTAGGAAGGGCCCTCGTTGTTCCAAACTTCTTCCATTTAAGAATTATGGAGACCACTGTGCTCTTGGGAACCTTCAATGCAGCAGAATTTTTTTTGTAGCCGTCCCCAGATCTGTGCCTCGAAACAATCCTGTCTCTGAGCTCTGCAGGCAGTTCCTTTGACCTCATGGTTTGGTTTTTGCTCTGATATGCATTGTCAGCTGTGAGACCTTATATAGACAGGTGTGTGCCTTTCCAAATCATGTCCAATCAAATGAATTTACCACAGGTGGACCCCAATCAAGATGTAGAAACATCTCAAAGATGATCAAGAGAAATGGGAGGCACCAGGGCTAAATTTCAAGTGTCATAGCAAAGGGTCTGAATACTTCTGTCAATGTGATATTTCAGTTTTTCCTTTTTAATAAATTTGCAAAAATTTCTAAAATTCTGTTTTCACTTTGTCATTATGTGGTATTGAGTATAGAGTGATGAGGGAAAAAATGAATTAAACGATTTTAGCATAAGGCTGCAACATAACAAAATGTGAAAAAAGTGAAGGGGTCTGAATACTTTCTGAATGCACTGTACCTTCTCTGCAGTATCCCTCTCTCTCTCTCTGCAGTATCCAGGGAGCTCTCCAGTTGAGGCAGGACTTTGATTCAATCAGAAAGTTGGTCCAGTCAGACCAATATAGTCTATCAGCTGAACAACACCAACGATTGCTCAACCTCAGGTATCATAGGTCATGTTGTGCCAATAGCTATTCACAATATATCCTGATATAATGCTGTTCATTGTTGTAGTAAGTCTATAATTTGTGGAGGAATGTATTTTTACATCAGAACAATTTGCAGCTAATCATCTAATAACATACATTTCTCATTAATGTAAAAAACATTAACATAATGATAATTTGCAGGCAATTGTATAAGAATCCTGTTAACATAATCAATTTCACATTCAAGTAGAAGCTATTACAACAGCTAAGAGGGACCTCTTGTTTTTAATCTAGACTTTAGAACAGCTAATAGGAATGTCAATTTTTTTTGTTCCTGGACTACTTGAATGACCTAGTTTATGCATCTTTGTCAACCAGTCACATAAAAATCACATTTTTCATTTAAAACGTAATCAAAAGCTTAATGAGGTTGATTGGTAATCTTTCTGTCTCAGGGTTTTTCAACAGGTGGATTCAGCAGTAGTCTGTCTGCTCCAGCAGCCTCAGGCGAAACCATATCTACAGTCCAGAGGTTGGCATTCTTTTAGACGATGCTGTAAGTATGGGTTGAAGTCAGTAAACTAGTTAATCAAATATTGAGTCAGACCAGCCATATGCACAGTCTAGAGGTTGGAGGCCTTTTTAGGGTGTGTTCACACCAAGCATGTTTGCAGTGGTTTATTTTACCTCTGACATAATCATTGTAGTAACTCAATAGTCTCTAAAAGTAGGGACAGTGAAACAGCATTCTGGTTCACCCATGCATCTTTGACACTACAATGTGAATGTTTCCATGCAGGGTAACCTGGTAACTGCAGTAACTTGGTTTTGGGTCACGCATGTAAACGTGACAAGGCTGTGAAGCTGAAGAAAGAGGCAGGCAGGTATCGACAGGCCAGAAAGGCTGCAGCTGCGGTAGTTGCAGAAGCAAAAGCCTGGGTGTGGTAGTAGTTTGGTCAGGCTATGGAGGATGAGTTTCAGGCAGCCATAAAGAGGTTCTGGAAAACCATTCAGTGACTCATTGTCGGAATGCGGAAAGAGCACTTTGAGGAACTCCTAAATCCGATGTGCAGGAGGCAGAGCTGGAAGATTTGGGAGGGTCAGAGTCCATCTCCTTGGCAGAGGTCACTGAGGTAGTTAGAAAGCTTTCCTCAGTGGCAAGGCGCCAGGGGTGGATGAGTCGCATGGATCTCGAGTACAGTGCCCTTGGATTGGCAGACAGGGTGGTCCCCACTTTTGAAAAGGGGGACTGGAGGGTGTGGTCTAACTATTGTGGAATCACACTACTCAGCCTCCTTTGGAAAGCCTATACCAAGATAATGGAAAGGAGGCTCCCGCTGATTGTCGAACGTCAGATTCAGGAGGAGGAATATGGATTCCATCCTGGTCATAGTACAGTGGACCAGCATTTATACCCTCTCGCAGATAATCGAGGGGGAATTAGGATCTTGGTTATCCTGTCCACATGTGTTTTGTGGATTTGGAAAAACGTTATGACCGCGTTTCCCCGAGTTATTCTGTGGGAGGTGATGTGGGAGTATGGGGTGCCAGGTTCAATTGGGATATGAGGATCAGCACCCCCAAATCTGAGGCAGTGGTTCTCTCCTGGAAAAAGGTGGCCTGTCCCATCCAGGTGAGGGGTGAGCAGCTACCCCAAGTGGAGGAGGTCAGGTATCTTGTGGTCTTTTTCACGAGTGAGGATAAGCAGCATAGTGAGATGACCACCGATTAGGTGTTGTATTGATTCACCGTGGTGGAGAAGAATATAGAGCATATAGAGCAGTGGTACTCAAATCCTGTCCTCGGGGCCCAGAATACTGCTGGTTTTCTATCCTACCAGGTAGTTAATTGCATTCACCTGGCATCCCAGGTCTAAATAGGCCCCTGATTGGACAGCTGAAATGGAAACTACCTGGCAGAATAGAAAACCAGCAGTACCCTGGACCCAGAGGTCCAGATTTGAGGACCAATGATATAGAGTAAATCTCTTGATTTACCAGTCTATCTTAGTACGAACATTAAAAATTGTATTTGTAGGAGGGAATTTAGAACCTTCTCTAAGCAACGTTTGTAAATGAAGGCCAAGGTTACGAAGGGAATTCACCCTGCAGGGAAACATTGCCATTGTGGTGTCAAAGATGCAGGGGTGTACCAGGTTGTTTCAGTGTCCTTGCCAAGGCTAAAGACAAAACAGTGTACTGTGTCATAGTAATCTAAATTTGTAAACAAATCTACCATATCATGCGATTCACTTTTACTTATAACAATTGACCTACATCCACACTGTAACAATCTTTTTCAGCTATCTCGTTTCCTAGGCTAGTTGTTATATATTTAGACATTATGTGTACTGTCAATTCTCCAATGTACCTCCATAATTGAGCCAGCTGTGCTTGATAGGACATTTGTGATGCAACTGCAAAGCCTCAATACCCAGGTTACTCCATGCATGTAAACGTAGCCAATAATAACTGAACACATGAAGGATGGGTGCAAACAGATGCTCATCTACCAGCACCTACTGAGACAGGGACATAAGGTTATGTATAGGACATACGCAGTATATAGGATTAATTAACTTTTTTCCTCTTTCTACCTCCTGATCAATGCTTGACCGTGCCCCCCACTGGCCACAACTTCTAGTATTCAGAGATACAGCACTGTGCAAAAATCTTAGGCATGTAAAAAATCTGTAAAGCAAAGATGCTATCAAAATACTTAAAATAAAAGTTTCTAAATATCAAAAAAAATTACTATAAAGAGAAGTAATGTAAACCACTTATGCAAAAATATCTGTGACCAAATGTATATTTAAATATAATCAGGGTGCCTAAGGCTTTTGTACGATACCGTTCCCCCTGACTAATGATGAGGCACATTGTTAGAAAGTAAATATTAACAAAAAAAAAAAGATAGACATGAAGCATATGGTTTGGCATAAAACCTTCTCTGCAGCAGTAGGGGGAAATTTCATAACCTCTGTTTGCCTGTCACCTTTTCCAGGCCCTACCACAAGCAGTAGAGGTAGCATTGATGCAGCAGGAGGCAGTATAACCAACCTGGAGAGTATGGAGAGGGAGGTCCTACCTCAATCTGGTTCCTCCCTCTTAACCTCTGACACACCTCCGGCAGCAGCAACCCCCCCTGGAGAGCCCTACCTCGCTCCAAGGTAAATTTTTATGGGAGAGCATTTAAACAGTTGTACAGTTATTATTGTACATCTATTACAAACCGATAACATATTGACAATAGACAGTGACTGCTTACAGTAACATTAGAACCTAAATTAGTATATTTAACTGAACTGAACATATGAAACCAAGCTAAACACATGTTTACCGTTATTTTAATTAGCTGTGAAGATAGCTGTGAAGAACATTTATCTAATGTTTGACTTCCAAAAAATTGTTGTAAATTGGCTAACCTAGCATTCCAAAAGAATAAGAGCCACTTGTGCATCACTCCCATTGTGCTTTTCATCTTGGAAAGGCAATGCTGATGTTCACTCTACTTTTGGCTCCTTTTTAGCATGCAATAATCGCATTACCATTAACATGGTCAGAACAGGGGAAATTACCACTGGGTAGGGATGCTTCTCTTATGCACATCCTCAGGATGTCACTTCTTACAAACCTATTTCTCAAATTGTTGGCATGCCCAGTTCCAAATAGAGGCAGGGTGGAACAAGCATGGCCCACCTTATGCCTTGCCTGGTGAGCAGGAAGGGCTGTAGGGGTAATTTAGTTGTGGATTATCCAGTTGACACACTGTAGCCCAGGCTGAATTAACATTAGCATGAAGCTTCACATTAAAATATGACATTCAACATCACAGTAGACAGGTGGCCATACATTCACAGTAAAATATTCATGGTGAGCACTGGTTAAAATATAAACACTAAGGGAAAATGTTTTATCCACTCACCTATGAGTAGATAATGTTATATTCAGCAATATGTGCAGGGATGTTTACAATTTCCAAGGCTATACAGATCACCAACCAGTTTTGTTTTCATAAAAGTTTGGCGTACATATTATATGAAATGTGCCATTTATGTGACAAAGACAGCCTTCTTGCTCTTATCATTGCTATCGGTTATCATCACAAATATTGACCTGTGCATATTTATTGTATTGTTTTACTTGAAAATTGTGTGGCTTTGCTACATTTACTAGCATT
Source organism: Monocentris japonica (assembly GCA_900323365.1). Lineage (NCBI taxonomy): Eukaryota > Metazoa > Chordata > Actinopteri > Trachichthyiformes > Monocentridae > Monocentris > Monocentris japonica. Next base: position 8,817 of record OOFE01007230.1, on the reverse strand, counting down.
GCACCCTAGCTGTGCAAAGATGAAATGGGTATTTCATGGTTAATGCTCTTTGCAGTTTGTTTCCTGCCCTCATCAGGACAAAAGTAACCTTTAGAATGCTCTAATGATGGAATTGAAAAAAACAACCCCAATATTTATCTGTGAATGAAATGTAATGTGTCCTCATTTTCTGCTCCTAGCTTGGCTCTGGGTGCTGCCCAACAGGAATGGTTGGACCTGAGAATCCACAACAGTGCCACTCGTTGGTGGCTACCTGGATTGCACTGTCTTTCCAAGTCTGAACCCTAAAATGTAACCTCTGCAGAGATCTGACTTGCAAACTGATTTAAAACTGATTTCTCTGGCAATTCTGTTGAAGAAAAGAGAGGACCATGGTTTGAAGGAAATATTCAAAACAAACCAGTTTAGAAATTATTTATTTCACTCATTCTTGGAACAGAATATATTACTATTTTGCAAATAAGTACTTGATTTTTTTCTTGAGGTTAATTTTGAAATATGTAAATCCTATTCATTAATGCTTTGATCATTTTATTTAAAATAATGATTGTGCTACTACTTGTATAGAACTATTGCTTTTAAACACATTTTTGCTGTATTAGAGAAAATACTAAATATTTTGTTAATATATATATGAATAAGATGAAAACTCTTAGCTCTTAGCTTAAGCAACTCAGGCACAAAAAGTGACCAAAATGACTTTGCAATGCAGTCTTAGCAATCTGAATGTGGACTTACATTTTTTCATTTTGGGTCCCAAGCTAAAGAGGTTTTAAAAGCTTTAAAAGCCAAAGATTAGCGACTACAGAGGAAAGAAAAGATCCAGTCAGCAGAAAAAAAATGTTCATCTGTTAAATTTAATGCTGATTTGCTTTGTCAACTATTACATTATTTTGTTATTTTGTCTCCATTACAAAATATTGGCATCAATAATAAATGTTTACAATACAACTGCATTTTTACTATTATTTTGACTAAAATGCTTTGAATTTATATTGTATATTTTTTTCAATAGGCTGTTTTGTAAATTGTATGTACTATATAATAAAATACTAATTCTTACTTTTTTGATCAGAATTTGAGTAATTTTTATATATATATGAAATATATAACAGAAGATATGAGAATATGAAGAAACAAATGTTTACATTATGAATTTGAGTAAATTTAGCAAAAACATGTAAAGTAGTAAAAGTATTCTAATCAATATACTGTATATGCTTGATCAATACATTGCTGCAACAGTACAGTGGACTAATATTGTATTTCTTATATTTCTTATTGTGACCGAAGACCTTTTCAAACCTTTTTAACATTGCTACTTGTACAGTCATAAAAAATGATCACGCAAATTCTTTCAAATGTAATTCAATTGAGAGTTTAACTATCAGAAACTAGATGGAGCCATAACTTATTAGATAATGGTAGTATGCATGAAACAGGAACAGAAATCAAGTACACACAAAACAGTGAGGAATCCCACAAAGCAATCCAATAGTACTAGCAATAGTAACAGGACCTTACTTAACTAGTCATACTGATAAACTTTCATCGACTACTCAAAAAAGAATTGATATCTGTAATAGGAGCGTGAATAGTAGTCAACAGTGCCCTCTCTGAGTCCAGATCAATCAGTACAGGTAGTCTTTAGTCTTGTTCACATAGGACACAAATTACCCATCCTGATGACTATTCAATACATTTTTCTGATGATACTGCATCTTTGGCTTATTGCACAGAGATAGTAGTCCATCAGTGCAATGAACACTGGAATCACACCATTGCACAAACCTCTCTATTTCAACCACCTAATTTTAAATGTAAAGAAGCCTGAGAACGTGGCTGTTTGACCCTAGAGCAGTCTGGTCACAGGCTGGTGTTTATCCACAATGAAGCTATTACTCAGGTCAGCTCATATAAGTGTCCTGGGGTCCACACTGATAATGCACTCACCTGGAGAGCCCATGTTGACAGCCTCTGTTCTGGAAAGACAAAAATCTCGACAAAAACAAGTACCCTGAAGTACTAGGCCAAATGTATCATGTCACATATATCTTCATGACACTGATAACTTACAATTGGCTCTGTAATTCAGTAGGGTCTACCTGCCTTCCAAATACAACACAGTTCCTCCTAGTGTACATAATAGTTAGAGTCAAATATCTGGGACATGACAAAAGGGAAATGAACATTATAGTGGTTGACCAACGATATTTGAAAATTAAGTTACTTATTTAAATGATTTATTCACTAATGTATTGTTTATTACTCTAAATTATATAAATAGAATGCATAGAATAAGGAAGTGGATACATTGTAATACACTTTTGCAGCAAGAAATCTAAAGGACAAGAATATTGGGCGTAATAAAAGAAAAATGAGCATCCCATTGAGACCTATTGGTCTTTGCGTATATGAGTGGATCTGAATCTGTGTGTCCATGAGTGTTTGGCTGGGTGGGTGTTAGGGGGCCTGGGAGGCTTGTTGAGAAGGCAGAGTCCGGAAGAGGCTAGTTAGGTGACTAATCTTGGACCCATCATCATGTAACGTCTCCTACTTGAAGGAAAGTTCCAGGAACAGGTGATTGCCAGGATGTGTAATGTGAGAGGCAATGCTCTCTGCTGTCTTCCTGGTATTGTACAGGACCTCGATGTAGGGCATCTGGCAAACCACTGCATTGCAACTGATGATCTGCAGTGTGAAGGAGAAGGGTGTCGGGATGCTTAAGTTGGCAGATAATACAGTAGATCCAATTTGAATCGTTTGAAAGTATCATGATGCAAGGCTGTAGATCATCATGCAATACTCCTAAACCAACAGAGCCATATAATCTACATTCCTACACAGGCACCAGCTTCATTTTTAAACAGCAGTGAAATCAGTTTATAAAAACATGATGACAAAGGTAGGATGATGGTCACAAACTGCTGACGAACTGACAAATGTAATCATAGCTACAGTTGTGAGAAAACAGCCTTCCTGTATAAATGGCTCCTAAAATATGGTCTGATCTTCATTGCTATAAAAACAGATAAACACAATGTAATTTAACAAATAACACAAACATTTGTACTTTTACATGTCTTGAACATATTGTTCAAACGTTAACAGCTTGTATGTGAACTATGTGAAGCATGAGATTTAGTAAGTGGTGGAACCTCAACCAAACGTTTCCTGTAGTTGCCGATCAGACCTGCACATCAATTAGAAGGTAGTTGGGACCATTCCTCCTTACAGAACTGTTTCACTTCATTGATATTTTTGCAATGTCTTGCAGGAACGGCTTGCTTCAGGTCATGCCACAACATTTCAATCGGGTTAAAGTCAGGACTCCTGACTTGGCCATTCCAAAATGTGAATTTTCCTGTTTAAGCCATTCTGTAGATTTGCTTATGTGTTTGGGGTCGTTGTCATGCTGCATGACCTAACCTCTGTTAAGCTTCAGATCACGGACCCTGATATTCTCTTGTAGAATTGCCCGATATATTTATTTATTAATTGTTCCCTCAATTATTACAAGCTGCCCAGGCCCTGAGGCAGCAAAGCAGCCCCAAACCATGATGCTCCCTCCATCATGCTTCATGGCTGGGATGAGGTTTTGCTGTTGGTATGCAATGTTTGCAGTGTTCTCCTCCAAATATAGCGTTGTGCCCTTATGCCAAAAGGACAATTTATTATTTAACATTCAGATTAACTGAATATAGCTAGCTAGACTGGTCTTTAATTTTGGTCAGCTGGGTCAGAGTCCCACCTCTTCCTGTTGTAAGACAGCAGCAGTTGCAGCCTGCCCAAGACCGAAGACCAGTGGGTCGAACCTCGATTACGCACTGGGTACAAGAGTAGAATTCATACAAGCTATTGAAATCAATTAAAAGACAAGCTTTCGTGTAGACTCCAAGAAATAACCATTCATGGGGTGAAGATCCCCATGAATAGGCTCTAGACAAGAAAATTTAAACTGATTAGATAATAGGTTATGAATGAACAAGAGTTAGTGGGATAAATAAGTGAAGTGAGGTAGTCTTCTTGATTAAAATTACGCTAAGCTTCAAAATTACAGAGAAATATTTCAACCACATCTAGTTAGAGGATCAGCTTATATTTTAAGTTGAATATTGACATACGATTACAAATAATGGCTCCTAATAGCTGAAACAGCACCTTTTCTTCACTTCACACTGATCAACTCAACAAATGAGACCATGTTCAAGACGATTGTTAAGCCTCCATTTCACACCAGTGGTATCGTTACTGCTAGTGTTTCTCCAATTTGAGACCACATTTCCCATAAACCCTGCTGCTCCTTGTCCCCCCTCACTTTCCCTGGTGTCTTTGGCTTTACTGAAGAGCCAAAGTAGTGATTTTTCCATCTGCCTCTCACCATCTCCCATTGCCAGAAAACCGAAAGCTTTAGCTCAATTTGCTTTGGAAGAAGAGCGCCTTCTTCCTGTTTTGTGCCATAAAGAAATCCAGCAGTCTAAACCCGACCTGGGACCAAATTAATGTGGTGACGATGTATTTATGTTAGAATGCTAAACAGAGCACCTTTAAGTCCTTCTAACTTGTATTCAACAAGTAATGAAACCCAACTTCTACATGAGAGTGTCAGACCAGGGAGGAGTGCAGTTACACTGTTTATAGGATGAAAGCAACAAAAGGCACATTCTGAAAGATAAAAAGGTCAGAGGACACATCATCAGGAAGTCAAAAAAGCACCCTGTTAATTTCTGTTTCGATGGAGATTCCCATTTTCATCTTTCCCCCTTTAATTCATTTTTCATGACATCCAGATCACAACTGTGTGCACCACAACAACTGATGACTGACAGCATGCTTTCACTGCACCATGATGGGGCCCCAGTTGAATTAAACCCAATGTTTATCAGGCTGCTGCTAATGCCTCTAGATGGAAGCTGTGACAGCAAGTGAAATCAAAGGATGTTCAATATCAAGCTGTGTTGTCAGTGAACCAGACACACATCCAGTATACAGAATTTGGCTCTACAAGTGGGGCAGGGGACTCTGCTGGCCAACCAAGTCTCGGGTCTTTGCTGGTCCTGACGGCTGGCGAACCATCGACCCAAACAGGACATACACCACATTGGTCTGCAGAAACACTGCTGGCACTCTGAATCATTATCACCACCTATAACACAACATCAGCAAATCATAGTCAGAGGCACATTCAGTCACTCACACACACACACATACATACAGTGACACACACACACACACACTGACCATCTTCACGGCAGAGTCTCATTAGCTTGGTGCCTGCTGGAACCTGCATACAGCCAATACAGGGCTCCATCTCCTGGACAGTGAGGGGTGTGGAGAGTAAAAAATTATGTTTTAATTTTACATTTTGAAATTGTAACAAAATGTGCATTACTTGGGCTTATTAACTTTTGAAAAAAAGCCATTGTATAAGCATAGGAACTGTAGTTTACCTGTCCACTAGGGAGCATATAGGGCTCATTGAGTTCCACCTGCGCTTTGAATGTATCCAGGAAGAGCTCACTGATAGTTTGGTGAATCACAACGTTGGAAGCATTTCTAACGGGAGCATGGAGTTTCTCCCTCAGCTCTGCATATTCTGTCGAGTTCAGCCTGTAAACATGGGGAAAGCAACATCAAATAGTTTATTACCATGCTGAGTGATCATGATAGGAGCAGGAAGGTTAGCATAGTCTGTAGAGCTCAGTCTGAAGACCACTTATTCTACAAGTATAGAATACTACGGGTTTTCCCTCAGTTGCCTCCCAATTAGTGCTTACTAGCAGTCACACAAAACTAGAGGCATTAGGAAAGCCCCAATAACTCCAAATTCAGTTTTTGTAGCTCAGATTATGTTCCCCATTCTTAAGTGGTGCCATCTAAATGGGGGTGTGGTGGGGGTGTCATTCTCATGCTTCCCCAGAGAAATGTTTTTTACATGAGAGGTCAATTTGGTGGCCTCATTCTGATGGCTTTATTCTCTGCTATATTGAAGCTAAATTCTCAGGTCTATGGACATTTCTCATGTCAAGCATATTACACTAACACTTAACACTTTCTGTAGGTAAAGGTTTTGTAGTAAGGGAGCACATGACAGTGGGCTGTTGTACTTGGGGTTAGAAGTCACTATCAATTTTGGACTGTTCTGCTATACACAAATACAGAGATGGTAAATGTAGACAGTTGTTCTGCTCCTAACAATACTATTATGTAATAGACTTAGAAGTACACCAAACAATATTCTCAGTATGCCTTCTCTTTTTTTCTCAGTTTGCAATTTCACAGCTGTATACATAAAATGAAATCAAACAAATTAGATCATGTGGATTTATGTATTTGAAAAGAAACATGGGTACAAATTAGTGTTTAATCTATGCATACCTTTTTTTATTTTTATTAAATACAGATAAGCACACAGTCATTTGTGTATTTTGTGTACTGCTACTTTAGAGCCTATCTAATTATGTGAAAATTATCCAACATTCTCAATGAATATTGTTAGAATATTACTTAACTATAATTAACCCCATCTCAGAGAAATAGAATCAGCAAGAACGCACACTCAACTCCCCTCCTTCATTTTATAGCTCTATGCCCTGCTGTGTTACTTATTCACAAATAGGTACTCCTAATGGTATCATTATTGTATATTATGCTGATAATATATCAGTAGCTGGCAGCCGGCACAATTTGAGAGCTCTGGCTGAAGCAGTGTGCACTGTCTACATGAACTATCCAAACTATAATGGATTACCTTTAGATTCCTACGCTCTGGACTAATCTCTACATCAGCATGCTCCTATGATCTCTACATATTTCTGTACATTGTCTACCGATGAGTTGGTATATATTTCTGGACACATCTGTAAATATGTTCTGATACGGATGTTGATCATGGGAATAGACACAAATGCACATTTGACTTGTACATTGTCACTTTTCTGTACATGCGGTTCCTCTATTTTTGATAAAGGTAACAGCTAATACACACATCCAAATCTGCATGTTCTGCATGTTTTTGTTTTTTTTACAATGTATGTCCTGCACATACAGTTCTGGCCAAGATTATTGACACCATTGCATTAGACCTTTTTAATGCCACTAAGACCAATTTTGCAACAAAAATGAATGCAACAGTATTTGACAGTCATCATTATGTTTTTCACTCTGCATATGCGATTCCATAGCTTTGATTCTCATTGTGCCTAATTTGAAGGTTTTACTGCAAATGAAGCAGCGGGCTTCATTTTACTCTACTTACTGGCTTCAACCAAGTAGCAAACTTGCTGTTGTCCATCCATGTGTGGTGGAATTTGCACTTCCCCATAGTAGCTGGTTGTGGCAGAGACCATAAAGAAATAAATCGCTTTTTGGTCAAGACTGTGCTTGTGATGCGGCAAGGCGGAGGTACTAAACAAACTAACGAAGCAGCTAGCTAGCTAAACAGTCTTTGGCTGAGGTAAAGCGAATGCTGTGTCTCATCGAACTCTGATCGGGGCAGCAAAGTTGCAAGTGTGGTTCCACTCTACTGCCAAAACACATATCTGTTCCTTCAACCACTGAAATGATGTAAATCACTATACATTTTGCATCAAAGGCAACTGACTAAAGTAACTTAGTCAACATCACTGGTCACATTTTAAGAACTCTGAAAATTATATTTAAGACTTTACAACAACAAAAAAAGACAATTTAAGACCCTTTAAGGCCTTGAATTTAGATAATTGAATTTAAGACTTTTTAAGGACCCGCAGAAACCCTGTGTATAATTTCTGTTTGGCTTTGCCTCTGCACAAAATTGGGATTGGGAAACAGAGTGAGGTGTCTGCTTCTCTGACCAATGGTAGGATGCAACACTTGAGGCAGTCAACTCCTACTGCTGTGCAAGACTGGTCAAATGTTTTCCTGAGATAAGCGATT